>JAGDYQ010000220.1:617098-709023 GCA_021962125.1 Bulinus truncatus
TGGAGATAGTGTGGGGGGTGGGAGCTGCGTGAGTGTATGCATTTGATAGTGTGTGTGGGGGTGGGAGGCTGCGTGAGTGTAAGCATTTGATAGTGTGTGTGGGGTGGGAGGGCAGGAGTGAAGGATTAGATAGTGTGTGATAGGGGGTGGGATGCGTGAGGTATGAATTTGATAGTGTGTAGGTGGGTGGAGTTATGTGAGTGTATGCATTTGATAGTGTGTGGGGGTGGGAGCTGCGTGAGTGTATGCATTTGATAGTGAGTGGTGGGTGGAGCTGCGTGAGTGTAAGCATTTGATAGTGGGGTAGAGTTGCGCAGGATACATTTGAGTGTAGGGGGTGGGAGTTGTTAATGCATGTACTCTGATAGTGTGTGGGGGTGGGAGTTGAGGTGAGTGAATGCATTACTGATAGTGTGTGGGGGGTGGGAGTTGCTGGAGTGTATGAATTTGATAGTGTGTAAGAGGGTTGAGCTGGTGAGTGCATGCATTTGATATGTGTGGGGGTAGAGTTGCAGGAGGCATTGACTTGATAGGGTGTGGGGGGTAGGAGCTGGGTGAGTGTATGCAATCGATAGTGTAGGGGGGGGAGCCAAAAGTGAGTGTATGCATTTGACAGTGTGTGTATGTAAAGGGGTTGTGTGAGTGTATGCATTTGATAGTGTGTGGGGGGTGGGAGTTATGCGATAGGGGAAGCACTTGATAATGTGTAGGGGTGGAGTTGCGTGAGTGTAATAGACTCGAAGGGTGTGGGGGTGGAGTTGCGTGTAGTGGAGTGTATGCATTTGATAGTGTTAGGTGTGGAGTTGCGTGAGTGTATGCATTTGATAGTGGGGGGGGGGTAGGAGTCCAGTGAGTCAAAGCATTTGATAGCGGTGTGGGGGGTAGGAGGGCCAGAGTGTATGCAATCGATAGGTGTGGGGTGGGAGCTGCGTGAGTGACAATGACAGTGCGGGGGTGGACAAAGATACTCGATAGTGTGGGGTGGGGAGCTGCGGTGAGTGTACGCATCACTCTGATAATGTGGGGTGGGAGTTGCGAGTGTATGCACTCTGATAGTGTGGGGGGGGTGGGAGTTATGTTTACATCGATAGTGTGGGGGTGACAAGGAGTACGCACTTGGATAGTGTGTGGGGTAAGCTGCGTGATGTGCTTTACTTGATAGTGTAGTGTATTATGAGTACACTTGATAGTGTGGGGGGGGGTAGGAGTGCAGTAAAGGCATGCATTTGATAGGCGTGGGGCGTGGTAGTTGCTAGAGTGTATGCATTGATAGTGTGGTGGAGCTATGAGTGTAAGACGACAGTGTAAAAGTGGTTGCGTGAGTGTATGCACGGATAGTGTGGGGCGGTAAGGGTTGCTTGCATGCATCACTTTGATAGTGCTGGGGGATGGGGAGCCGGTGAGTGCATGCAATCGACAGTGGGGGGTAGGAGTTTCATGAGTGTAATTTATCTGATGAGTGTGTGGGGGTAGGAGTTTCAGTAAGAATATGCACTTGATATGTAGTGGAGCTGCGAGCGTACACTGATATGTGGGGTGGGAGTTGCGTAAGTGTATGCATTTGATAGTGTAAGGAGTTGTGAGTGTGGTATGAATTGATAGTGTGTGTGGGGGTGGGAGTTGCGTGAGTGAATTTACTGATAGCTCAGGTGGGTGGTTGCGAGTGTGGCCATCGATAGTGCGTGTGTGGGGGGTGGGTGGAGCCGCGTGAGCACATTTGATGAGGCGTGGGGGTGGGAGTTGCGTGAGTGGGTGCTACTGATAGTGGGTGCGGGGGGGAGTTTATGAGTGTACATGTGCATTTGATATGTAGGTGAGCCAGTGATGTGTATATACTGAGAGTGTGGGGGTGGAGTTGCGTGAGTGTATGCATTTGATAGTGTGGGGGGGGTGAGCCAGGGGAGTGAGTGAATGTAACTGACAGGGGTGGGGTGGAGTTGCGTGAGTGTTGTATACTGATAGTGTGTGGGGTGAAGGGGAGTTTTATGAGTGTATACTTTTGATAAGGTGTGGGGGTAAGAGCCAGTGATGTGCCATCCACTTGATAGTGTGGGGGGTGGGAGCTGCGTGAGTGTAACATATCACTGATAGTGTGGGGGGGGTGGGACAGTGAGTGTATGTACTGATAGAGTGTGTGGAGTTGCGTGAGTGTACATGCATTTGATAGTGTGTGGGGGTGGGGAGCTGGGGAGTGCATGCATTTGGGATAGTGTAGGGGTGGGGGTTGGGTGAGTGTATAAATTTGATAGTGCAAGGGTTGCGTGAGGTAGCATCAGATAGGTAAAGGGAGTTGGCAGGTGAGTACGCATTCATTTCCGATAGTGGGGGGGGGGGTGGAGCTGCGTGAGTGTAAGCATCGATAGTGGATGGAGCTGCGTGAGTGCGCATCAGTGTGGGGTGGACAGTGAGTGTATGAACGGATAGTGCGTGGCAGAGTTGCGATGCGCGATCGACAGTGGGGTGGAGCCGCGTGAGTGTATGCAATCGATAGGGGGTGGGGGGGTAGGAGTTGTGAGTGTAAGAATTTGATAGCGGGGGGATGGGAGGGGCGGTGAGGCTATTTTATAGTGTGTGTGGGGTGGAGCTGCGTGAGTGTGTATGAAAGCGATAGTGTGGGGGTGGGAGCTGCGTGAGTGTATACCGATTTGATAGTGTGTGTAGGGGTGGGAGTTTGGTGCGAGCAAGCATTTGACAGTGTGTGTGGGGTGAGCCGCGAGTGTACAGTATCACCAGATAGCGTAGGAAGGTGGAGCTGCGTGAGTGTATGCATTTGATAGTGTGGGGGGGTGGTTATGAGTGTGTTTTATTTGATAGGTGTAAGGATTATGAGTGGTATGACGACAATGTGGGGGGGGCAGAGGCTGTGTGAGTGTGGTTTAATAATATTAGTGGGGTAAGAAAAACGCCAAGTATGCACACTTTACAGCGTGTGGGGGGTGGGAGCTGCGTGAGCGCATGCACGACAAAGCGTGGGGTAGCGGGAGCCAGCGCCAGAGCAACACCGACAGCGTGTAAAAAGTAGGAGCGAGTGAGGCGTAAGCATTTGATAGTGTGGGGGGGGTAGGAGGGGGGAGTATGCATTTGACAGTGGGGGGGGGAGTTGCGAGCAGGTACATTTGATATGCGTGGAGCAGTGAGTGTATGCACGACAGGGGTGGGAGTTGCGTGAGTACGAATTGACAGGGGGGGTAGCGGGTGGGGAGTTGTGTGAGCGTATGGATTTGATAGTGGAAGGAGCTATGAGCAAAAGCACGATATAAGGGAGTTGGGTGAGCGTATGCATTTCCGATAGTGAGGGGGGGGTAAGAGTTAAAAGAGTGTATACGGTGATAGTGTGTGGGGGGTGGGAGGTTGCAGAGTGAAGAACGCACTTGAGAGTGTGGGGTAAGGAGCTGCGTGAGCAGGTAACATTTGATAGTGTGGGGTGGTGGGAGTTAAGTGAAGGTAATCACTTGGATATGTGTGTAGGGGTGGGGAGCTGCGTGAGTGTAAGCACTGATAGAGGGTGGGGAAGGGGGAGCTGCGGAGTGTGGTTACCTGATAGTGTGTGGGGGTGGGAGTTGCGTGAGTGTATGCATTTGATAAAAATAGGGGGTGGAGGTTAATGAAGTGTATGCATTTGATAGTGCGTAGGTGGAGCTGCGTGAGTGAATGAACTTGAGAGTGAGTGGGGCAGGGAGCCGGCGTGAGGCAAAGCACTGACAGGTGCGGTAGAGTGCGTGAGTACGCATTTGATAGTGTGGGGGAGCTTGCGTGAGTGTATGCATTTGATAGTGTGGGTGTGGGGGTGGGGAGTTGCGTGAGTGAATGCATGATTGACAGTGAAAGGGGAGTTGCGCGAGTGATTGATAGTGTAGTGGAGTTTGGTGAGTGTATGCATTTGATAGTGTGCGGGGTTGGGGAGCTGTGTGGCTGAGTAAATACTTTATAGTGTGTGGGGGTGGGAGTTGCGTGAGTGCCATCGATAGTGTGTGGGGGGGGGTGGAGTTGGTGAGCAAGACGATAGTGAGTGGGGGGTGGGAGCTGGTGAGTGTGCCACTTGATAGTGTGTAAAGTGGTTGCGTGAGTGTGCCACTCGGAGACAGCGTGGGTGGGAGTTGTGTGAGTGTATGCATTTGATAGTGTGTAGGGGGGAGATGCAAGAGTGACGCTATTTGATAGTGTGTGGGGGTGGGAGTTGCGAGATGTAAGCATTTGATAAGGTGTGGCGGGTGGGAGTTAGTGAGTGTATGCATTTGATAGTGTGGTGGGGTGGGAGTTGCGGGAGTGTATGGCATTTGATAGTGTGTGGGGGGTGGGAGATGCGTGAGTGTATGCATTTGATATGTGTGGGGGGGTGGGGAGTTGCGTGAGTGTGTTTTACTTCTGATAAGTGTGGGAGGTGGAGTTGCGTGAGTGTGGCAGCACGCCTGATAGTGTGGGGGGGTAGGAGTTGCGTGAGAGAATGCATTTGATAGTGTTTTGGGGGTAGGAGTTTCATGCGGAATGCAGTATCGATAGTGTGTGAGGGTAGGAGTTGCGTGAGTGTAAAAATATCATAGTGTGGGGGTGGTGGAGTTGTGTGAGTGTGTATGCATTTGATAGTGTGTGGGGGGGGAGATGCGTGAGTGTATACATTTGAAAAGGGTAGGGGGGAGATGCAAGAGTGTATGCATTTGATAGGGTGTGGTGGGGTAGGAGTTGCGAGTGTGCAAGTGTGATTTGATAGTGTAAGGGGGGTAGGAGTTGGGTGAGTGTATGCATTTGATAAATGTGGGGGTGGAAGTTGCGTGAGAGTATGCATTTGATAGTGTGTGGCGGGTAGGAGTTGCGGAGTGTATGCATTTGATAGTGTAGGGGGGTAGAAGGCTGAGTGTATGCATTTGATAGTGTGAGAGGGGGGAGGGGTGAGTGTATGCATTTGATAGTGTGTGTGTGGGGAGATGAAGGGGATGATTTGAGGGTGTAGGGGTGGTAGGAAGGCGTGAGTACATGCACATCATACTGATGTGGGGTGAGCCAGGGTGAATGCATGCATTTGATGGTGGGGGGGGGAGCCAGTGAGGTGTATGCATTTGATAGTAGGTGAAGGGAGTTAAATGAGAATGCATTTGATAGTGTGTAGTGGGGTAGAGTCAGTGAGTGTATGCATTTGATAGTGTGGGAGGGAGTTTATGAGTGTGTGCTTATTTATAGTGTGTGGGGGGTGGGCGTTAATGAGTGTATGCATTTGATAAGTGTGGGGGTGGGACAGTGAGGTATGCATTTGATAGTGTGGGGGGGGGACAGTGAGTGTAGCGCATCGAGGTGTGTGTGTGGGGGTGGAGCTGCGAAAAAAAAAAAAATTGATAGTGTGTGGGGGCAGGGACAGTGGTGAGTGTATGCATTTGATAGTGTGTGTGGGGGTGGTGGGAGTTGGGCTGCGTGAGTGTATGCACATTTGATAGTGTGTGTGTGTGGGGGTGGGAGCTGCGTGAGTGAATGCATTGATAGTGTGTGGTGGGGTGAAGTGGGAGGCTGCGTGAGTGTATGCATTTGATAGTGTGTGTGGGGGGGGAGCTGGCAGTGAGCAAAGCATTTGATATGGTGTTTGGGGGTGGGGTTGCGTGAGTGAGTGCTTTATCGATAGTGTGGGAGGGGGAGATAATGAGTGTATGCATTTGATAGTGTGTGGGGGGGAGATGCGTGAGTGTATGCATTTGATAGTGTGGGGGGGTGGTGGGAGTTGCGTGAGTGTATGCATTTGATAGTGTGTGGGGGGGTGTGGAGTTGGGTGCAGTGTATGCATTTGATAGGGAGTGGGGGTGGGAGTTATGTGAGTGTATGCATTGATAGTGTAAGGGGGTAGGAGTTAGTGAGTGTATGCATTTGGATAGTGTGTGGAAAGGTGGAAGTTGTGTAATGTATGAATTTGATAGTGTGTGTGGCGGGTGGGAGTTGGGTGGGAGGGTATGCATTTGATAGTGTGAGGGAGGCTATGAGATGCATAGGCGTATTCAGCGATAGTGTGTGGGGGGAGATGCGTGAGTGAGGGCATTTGATAGTGAGTAAGGAGTATGTGAGTGTATGCATTTGATAGTGTGTGGAGAGGTAGGGAGGTGAGTGTATGCATTTGATAGTGGGGGGGGGGGGGGAGTTGGTGTGAGTGTATGAATTTGATAAGGTGCGGGGGGTGGGAGGGGCTTAGTGTATGCATCTGTGACAGTGGGGGGTGGGAGTTGCGTGAGGGTATGCATTTGATAGTGTGGGGGGGGGTGGGGGTTTTCGTGAGTGCATGCATTTGATAGTGGGGGTGGGAGCCAGTGAGTGGCATGCATTTGATAGTGTGTGGGGGGTGGGAGCTGGGGGTGTGAGTGTATGCATTTGATAGTGTGTGGGGGGTGGAGTTATGTGAGTTTATGTACTGATAGTGGGGGGGGGGGGAGCTGCGTGAGTGCATGCATTTGATAGTGTGGGGGGTGGGAGCTGGGTGAGCGTATGTACTTGATAGTGTGTGGGGGTGGGAGCTAAAGGAGAGTGTATGCATTTGATAGTGTGTGGGGGTGGGAGTTGGGTGTATGTATGCATTTGATAGTGTGTGGGGGTGTGGAGTTGCGTGTGAGTGTGTATGCATTTGATAGTGTGTTGGGGGGTGGGAGCTGCGTGAGTGTATGCATTTGATAAGGTGTGGGGGGTGGGAGCTGGGTGAGTATGCATTTGATAGTGAGTGTGGGGGTAGGAGTTGTGTGAGGAGTGTAATGGCATGTGTGATAGTGTGTGTGGGGGGGGGAGTTAGGTGAGTGTATGCAGGCTTGATAGTGTGTAGGGGGGGGGGAGCTAGGTGAGTGTGATGGATGTGACAGTGTGTGGGGGGGTGGGAGTTATGTGAGTGTATGCATGTGGATAATGCGTGTGTAGTGGGGGGGGAGTTATGGGAGTGTATGCATGGGAAAGGGTAGGGTGGGGGGAGCTGACGTGAGTAATATGCAACAGTGTAGGGTGGGTAGTAGGGGCTTGGTTCTGAACCAATTAAAGACGGGGGAACACTAATGAAAATATATATATAATATGTCCCCGCAACTGTTTCGTGGAAGAGGGATTTGGTTTGGGTGTGTGGGTGTGGGGGAGGGAGTGGTTTATTTGGTTTATGGGTAACGTGTGTCTGTGTGTGATTGTGTCTGTAAGGGCCAGGGGGGGAGGGAGCATGTCTAATAACTTAGAATCAAAGAGGGGAGGGGGGTGGGTCACTATATTCGTTATACATGTACATTGCTATTATGGGATATCGGAGAGTCATGGTTTCATCATTTTTTTTAAAATAATTTTTGAATGGTCGAAGTGGTAGTCTGTAGTAGCCTGTAGAATCCTGTAGTAGTCTGTAGTAGTCTGTAGTAGCCTTTAGTAGCCCGTAGAATCCTGTAGTAGTCTGTAGTAGTTGGTAGTAGCCTGTAGAAGTCTGTAGTAGTCTGTAGTACTCTGTAGTAGTCTGTAGTAACCTTTAGTAGCCTTTAGTAGCCTGTAGCAGCCTTTAGTAGCCTTTAGTATTCTGTAGTAGCCTGTTGTAGCCTTTAGTAGACTTTAGTAGCCTGTAGAATCCTGTAGTAGTCTGTAGTAGTCTGTAGTAGCCTGTAGTAGCCTGTAGCTGTCTACTGTGTTTTATAGCATAACAGTTGTTCACAGACTATGTGAAGTACATATACTTATGTAGCAGCTTATGAAGCATTTGTCGTTATATATTGACAACTGATATATATAATCTATGAAATTATATTTTAACCAAATCGTTACTTTTATTTTGAAATTTATTTCTGTTGACCATATTAATCCTTTGGAAACTTTAAAAATACATTGGAAACTTTTGTTTCTGACTTAATAATACATTCAATTGCAATCATTAATAGATTAGATAATATTACACAGATAAGTTATGACTATATTACACAATCATAGAAGTTTAGACTATATATTACACAATCATGAATAGACTATACTTAAATAAAGATAAGTTGAAGAGATCTATATTACACAATCAGTAGGTTTAGACTATATTACACAATGATAAGTGCTAGCGACTATACTTGTTACATAAATAGGTTTAGGCTATATTACACAATCATAAAGTGTTTAGACCATATTGCTACAATTTAGGTATAGGCTATATCGCTACACAATCATAGGTTTAGGCTGGGGAAACAATCATAGTTAGGCTTTATTACACAATCATAAGTAAAGTAACTAATCAGACTACATATTTTACAATCTTAGAGATTTATTTCTTAAAACATAAATTTCACTTGTTCGTTTGTGCATGCATGTTTGTAAGTGGAACGGTGGAGGTGGTAAAGGATGGTGGGAAGGAAGTGAAATGTAAGGTGTGGAGGTGAGAATGTGGGACATGCATGTATAGTTTGGTTGTGAGATTGGGCATGCACCTGTGTTGGGTATGTAAGCGTATAGGTGTGTGTAAGGGTGTTTATGCGTACGGGTGTGTCTTATGAATGATGCGTATCATCATTCATGGTTTGGTGGGGGTTTTGGGGTCTGGGGGTAAGTCAGGGCTGAGTGTGTGGTGTGCTTTGCAGGGTCTCTGCATTTGAGATCACATGACGGATGTACTATAGAACCAATGTGAAAGTAGAGAACAATTGGTGGGCCCCAGTGGCCACGAATGGGGTTAGATGACCTTAAGAACTGTCTAAGTAACGGAAGCAAGGGTGAGCGAGGAAAGTGTAGCCAGTAATTAACTCTCTTTAGCCTGAAATGTAAAGGTAAACAAGGTAGGGGGGGGTGGTGGGGTGGGAGTGGGTAGACAGAGTTTGGATGAATCCCACTTAAACAAAACGAATGGTGAGAGCTTGTGGAGAGGAGGGGGCTCAGGGTATCAGGTGTTTTTGTATTGTGTTAAAAAGCAGAACCAACGAATGGGTTAATAAATAAAAGATTACAGTTGAAAGATGACGTGTTAACATATGACCGAGCTGTGAGGTAGGTGTGTTGTAACATATGACCGACCTGTGACTCCAGATGTAATAACATATATGACTGACCTGTGAGGTGATGATATAGCATATGACCGACCTGTGAGGGTAGATAAGGTAGCATATGACCGAGCTGTGAGGTGATGAGGTAACATATGACCAACTTTTGTGAACTGATGGCAGGGTCAACATGGCTGGTTTGTTGGAATGCAGGTGGTGTGAACATGTATTGTCTGTGGCTTGTGTCACTGTCAGTTGTTGTGTAAGTATATTAGTTGTGGAAATGTGTGGTCCTCTGTTAGCATACTGCCAGTGAGATTTGAATAGATGCGTTAAAATAGTTCTAGTGTAAGATTTGAGAATAATATGTTTACATAATCTTTGTAAGATGAGAAGATATTTTCTGCCAATGTAAGAGTTGAGAAAAAATATGTGAACATACTATATGTACAGGATATTGTAAAATATAATTGTTAACATATTAAATGCTTGATATTATGAGATAATTACGTTAACATACTGCTACTTTAAGATCCTGATATCTTGACTTATCATACGAATGTTTGATATGTTTTATAAATCATTCAAAACTCATTACACATGAGAGGGGAATAACTTTTGAAACATTGAGAAAAAACTTGTCTCATATTCTCTATTGAGGTAACAGATACACTCATACTAATCGCACAGATTGGCGACATAATTGTGAAGTCCTTGAGATGAGAGAGATGAATTTAGATCCTATGAACTAATTAATGTGGCGGTTTTTAGGTGCATTCTTTTCATATCTCGCCATAACCGATAGTACACGGGGCCTGAGTAAAATCACCGAGAAATTTGAGAACTTGAGCCAAAACCTGAAAAATGTATTTGTCCTCACCGAGTTCGAACGGTACCTTCAGGGTCGACAGTTGAACGCTTTACCGTACGACCATCCGTTGCTGAGACATATAGAACCATTCATTCACACTTACAACTTGGAAGACCGCACCAGGCGTCGCATAAAGGGGACCCCACGGATTAGCAAACGTTCTAACCGTGGAACACACTAGGTACTCAAATTGAAAAGTCTGACCTAAGGCAGATGGATGGAGTTTTTGATTTGAACAATGAAAATTAAATTAAAACAATCTGACGGGTTCGTACTTGGCCCGCGAGCTGACGTTCACCAATGGGTGGTACGACCCAAAAACTGACGACAGTCATCACACGGGGTGGATGGGTGGGGGATGTCTGCATACAGCTAGGCCGCCGCTGACAAGCATAGACCAACACCGGGGGGGGGGGGAGTGGGCTCTCCTATGTTATGTATGTTATAAGACAAATAATATTTATTCCATAACACACTTTGGCACTAAACCTCACGTGCAAAGCAGTCAGTTTCATTAGAAACTGACCCAAAAAGTAAGTCAACGACATAGAGCTTCTATGTGGAGGTCAAGGTCACCGACACAGCTGATAATATATCACCGTTTCCATCAACTCAAGGGATTTAAGGCTGAGGGGGGGGGGGGAAGGGGGTGTGTTATGGGTGGGCGGGACAGCAATTGCTTTTTATTTATTTTGTTTTCAAAGTGTTCCAATTAAAATTATATCAGCTAGCCAGGCACTGAATGTCTGATGATCAGCCCAGCACACTTGGGGATATTGAACACTGAGGTCGGCACACTAGGGGAAATTGAACACTGAGGTCGGCACACTAGGGGAAATTGAACACTGAGGTCGGCACACTAGGGGAAATTGAACAAGGAGGTCGGCACACCAGGGGAAATTGAACACTGAGGTCGGCACACTAGGGGAAATTTAACACTGAGGTCGGCACACTAGGGGAAATCGAACACTGAGGTCGGCACACTAGGGGAAATCGAACACTGAGGTCGGCACACTAGGGGAAATTGAACACTGAGGTCGGCACACTAGGGGAAATCGAACACTGTGGTCGGCACACTAGGGGAAATCGAACACTGAGGTCGGCACACTAGGGGAAATCGAACACTGAGGTCGGCACACTAGGGGAAATCGAACACTGAGGTCGGCACACTAGGGGAAATTGAACACTGAGGTCGGCACACTAGGGGAAATTGAACACTGAGGTCGGCACACTAGGGGAAATTGAACACTGAGGTCGGCACACTAGGGGAATTGAACACTGAGGTCGGAACACTAGGGGAAATCAAACACTGAGGTCGGCACACTAGGGGAAATCAAACACTAAGGTCGGCACACTAGGGGAAATCGAACACTGTAGGTTGTCACATCTTAGGGGGAAATCGAACAATTTGGTCGGCACACTAGGGGAAATAGAACACCAAGGTCGAAACATTAGGGATATGAACACTGAGGTCGGCACAATTAGGGGGAAATTCGAACAATGTGGTCGGCACATGAGGGGGAAATCGGTCACACTAGGGGAAATAGAACAATACTGTGGTCGGATTACTAGGGGAAATAGAACACTTAGCCGGCACACTAGGGAATATGAACAGTGAGCTAAAAGCATGAATATTTTGTCACCAATAACCAGATAGCGACATCTCTAGTCCAATATTTGAGAGTAGACGTAATGTATTAATAAGGATAGAGGAATTCAAGGCCGATCTCTCGACACAGTTGACCAGAGTGTAGCGGGTTCCACCCTTGGTGACAAACAATTAAATTTTTCCCTTTCACTGGTGAAAGTTGAACGTCCATCAAGTACACCCAGTTTTAAATAGGTACCTGACTTAAGTTGGGGAAGTAAAGGCGGCTGGGCTTTGTGTTAACCACATAATATCTTCATATGTCGAGGTTACAGAAACAAATGAATTCGAAACTTTATCTATTCCGTTGGTACTGAAGGGATAAATGAACTTTACAACCACCACTAAAATATGTTATCAATGAACATTGTAAAAGAGAAAATGTGAAATTTATTTAAAGACAAATGTGTCTTTATTTATCTAAATATAGGTAGAAAGTGTTAGACACTGAAAGCAATGAATTAAAAAACGTATTCGGTATTATGTTTACATCCCTCATATGCTCGGTACCAAAACTAAACAGACATATCGTACCCGTTGTAATATAAGCTCAATTGTACTAACAGGTTATTTGAATTATGGGCATAAATATAGGTATTTGTATGTAAGTGAATCTATCTATATTTTTGCCATACATCTTTCTATCAATTTTCTTTCCATTTGACTGTCTCTAGATGTCTGTCTATCATTTGTGTATCTATCTCTCTATCCATCTGTCTGCCTATTTGTCTCTTGTCTGATTCCCTTCCTTTTTTTTTCTTTCTATCCCTGTCTTTCCCGATGCTCATAATAATTTTAGTATATATTTTTATATTACATGTTTGTTGATACCCACAAACACAAATACGGTATTAAGTAGAGTTGAGTGATCATTACACTAAGGGGCCGTTCACATATTATATAACGCAAAAATGTCCAATTTTTAACCTCCCCTCTCCCCCTCACATAACATTATGCAACACTTGTGTGATATAACCATATAACAAAAATAACAAATTTGCATCCACCCCCCAACCCCCTTCGGCGTTAAATAAATATATATGTACGGCCCCTAATGTGCTCCGGCATAATCGTTCATTGGTACACACTATATTTAACCGTGGTGACGACCCGTCATTCTGTTATGCCCCATTCTTTTTTACACAATGCCGGTATTCTTTCTCTGCAGTGAGACCTTAAGAGCCCCCAAGTTAAAACGTAAAGTTGTCATATTAGGTTGCGCCCAGACATGACATGACAGGATATATATTGACACCTTCATGACAAGACATTAATTGACACCTGCATGACAAGACATTATTGGCAGTGCACAGATACATCCACAAAGGGTGGGCATCTGGAGCTTGCGTCGCCTCTTTGTCATATATATGGGACAAAGGGAACGCCTTCATCTGTGAACAGGAACTAATCCCCTCGTTGTCGTGAGGGGGGTGGGGGGAAGCAGGTGGCCTCTGTCTAGCTGCCATAATTCGTCTACCAATTTTTTTTATTCTATGGAGCACCGAACCTAGGGCTAAAATAGATTGAACTAAATGGTGCCCAATGTTTGATATTTTGCTATGGGACATTGTTTGGGCTGCCGTGTTCATTATGATTGTATTGTATGTTAATCCTTGCTACGTTCATTATGATTGTATTGTATGTTAATCTCTCTGTGTTAATCCTTGCTACGTACAGGAAAACTATTGTGCGAGATATTGCATTAAATTATCGGAAAATTGATTCTATGTTCAATTTTTTTTTTTTAACCAAAATCAGAAACTTGAAATTTGTTGTGTATACCCCCTACTTGTGATTTAAAAAAAATGTTTTTGTTATGTGGACTGTATTATACGTTCAATGATGGGTCATTCACACTTCATAGGAATCTTTAAAACAGCTGATATAGCACACACACACACACACACACACACACACATATATATATATATATATATATATATATATATTAGAGAGGGAAAAATAAATAGGTAGATAGATAGACACATGGATGAATTGATAGACGGATTGAGGGATAGATAGGTAGAGAGAGAGAGAGAGAGAGAGAGAGAGAGAGAGAGGGAGAGAGGGAGAGAGAGAAAGGCCAATATATTTAGAACTACCATTACTTGCGATGTAAACCCCGGTTCCTAAAATCAACCACATTCATACAACAGCAACGGATTTTATCGAGAGAGGTATACAACTTGTGGGTGAGTGCATCTTAGATGTCATGCTGTTTTGTGTATCTGTTAACATACTAACCAACATATCTAACGTCATGCAGATAACCAACATATCTAACGTCATGCAGATAAAATTTCCATCTAAAGATAAGCAGTCCACAGCTTAAATAATGGCATTCGTCCCGCCTTTTATATCAAGTAATACAAAGTAACAAAATAAAAAAAAAACAATCCTACCTTAATAAACAGAAACAGAAATTGAAAAACTGTTTTTAAAAACATATTTATTTATATATCATTGATTCTGGAAGTATTATAAAGGAGTAATGGAACTCTTCTAACGTAAAGTAACAAAAAAATATTACAAGTTTGTTTTTTTCTTCTTGTTTCGTTAAATTAATTATGATTTCATCACGGTTTTTCCTTTTCCCAGTCAACAGGCCAGTGGGGGTTGGGGGGGGGGGGGGTAGGGGGGAGGAGTAGAACGCAGTTAATAAAACTAAACACGGTCCAACTAATTTGTTTCGTTATTCCAGAAACTGATTTCCAAAAAAAAAAAACTTTTTTTTTTTAACTTTATTTCGTATGTAACCGATAACTCATTTCAGGAGAAGGTGGGTGTGTGTGGATGTGGGTGTGTTGGGGGTGGGGGTGGGTGGGGGGAATGTTGAGGGGTTTGTTTGAGGTGGTGGTTTGAAGATCGTCTTTCACTGGGTTTATCTCAGGTAGTTGACGTGGATGGTGGGTGCTGCACTGGTATTTATTATTATTTTTTTTTTTTTAAGTTTTGTCTAGTTGATTAGCTCTAGCTGATCCATCAAACTGACTGCCAAGTGAGTGTGGGGGGGGGGGGTTATTTAGGTCACGCTAGGTAGCGGGTGAGCCCTGATATCGTAAGAGATGCAAGTTGCTACATTTATTGTCATTTTACCTGTGCAGTCGCTGTGGTCAATGACCTCTTGCGTCATATGTAAATTTAATGATGTCCGTGACCTTGTGTCCGGGATGGCGAACGTTGGTCTGTCTCTTATTAATTTTACTCACACATAAGACACTGTCTCACAAATACCTCCAGCAAAACATGGAGAGTCAATTTTGGTTTAAAATATGATGTATCACTATTACTTTTAACTACTAGAAGTGGTTAACAACAAGTAATACCTTCTTTTTGTTTAAATACATTTGGTTCAACACACACACACACAATGTTTGCTGTCGATTCTGAAAGTGTTCACTCTTTTCTTTAAATTTTTTCTCCTACATCAATTAATTATGGTTATTTTTTTTTAAAAACAAAACTCCCCCGTCTTCAAATTTTAAAATTAATGGCCTGTGAAAAGAATTTTTCCTTTCTTCTTTCTCTTATTTTGTTGGGTTTAAACTTTTAAAACTTGTTGTAATTTCCTGTAAAACAGTGGCGAAGTTCCAACATCTGCAAGTTCCCAAATTTTTTTAAGACACAGCCGAAAATATTTTTTTTTCTCTTTTTTTCTTAAACTGGAAAATAAAAAGTTAGGCCTACAGGTAAATAAAAAAAAAATATTTTTAATTTGCGAAAAAGCCAAAAAAAAAAAGAGAAATACTAAATGTTGAATTCATGATATTTGTCAGCAAGCTTAGAATTGAGAATGAACACAAAATTTGATTTTTTTTTTAAGTTGTATTTTCATTTTAAAGCAGTAAGTTTATAAATGATATCATGAAATTGAATGTATCTGGTGCATGTTAGCAGGGATCTCGGTTGGGTTTGATAAATAAATAAAATAAACATTTAAAAAAAAATGCATGTTTGTTTTTTTATTGACCTGTTTATAACTGAGACATATTTACTGAGTAGCTAAAAATGACTCGTGCTAGTTATAAGACAAAGTAGGTCAGATAAGGGCAATGTACGGGTAACGACAGCCAAGGGATTTTTTTTTCCAGGTCCAGATCTCCCGTGGTGCCTCTGTAGACACTGCACTCTCGTGGGGGTTGAAAGAAGATCACTATTGAAAAAGTTCTCATTAGAGTTTTAGAGACCATGAGAAAAATATTTTTTTTTAGTTTTTGGCAAAAAAAAAAAAATACCAATAAGAAGTAAGGCCCGGGGGTCAAATATGTTCCTTTCGGCCATATCATCAGGCCTGCACGTTCAACCTAAACACGGTGGTGGTTTTTTTTTTTCAAATAACAAACAAAAAGCTCCACATGAACACTGCATCCAACTGGTGTTCGTCAAGCCTTTCTGTCAAATGTAAGACCCCACTGTAGCCCGTGATTTTAAAGGTTTGCCCACCACCTCATTGATTGGATATTATTTGATTATTACCCGAGTTGGTCAAATGTTTACCAACAATTGATAAAAGAAAAAAGAGAATCCTTCACATATATAATATTATTTTAAACCGAAGGTAAACAAACATAAATATTTTTTTTCTTCATGCTCTGTACAGTTTACAAAACAGAAGAATGAAATTGGCTATGACACTTGAGTGTAGATGATTATTAAGTGTTTAAGTGTAGATGATTATTGAGTGTTTGAATGAAGATAATAATTGAGTATTTTGAGCGTAGATGATTTTTTTCTTTGTTTAATTTTTTTTTTTTTAAATTTGTTGAGTTGAACTTTTTTGTTGTTGGTATTTTCTTGAAAGTATATTTCTGGCCACAACCTTTTGTTGACCTTGGCGATGAAAGTGAACTATGGACGTGCGTTACTTCATACGGAGCACACACACACACACACACAGAGACACACACTAACACACACAGACACACAGACACACACAGACACACATAGACAGACACACACACAGACACACACACACAGACACACAGACAGAAAAACACAGACACACAGAAACACAGACAACTCAAAGATGGCTGATAATCCACTGGAACCTTTCTAAACTAACTATCAGTCTCCACAATATGCCAGACCAGGGGTGGGTAAATTAATTGAGCCGTGGGTCAAAATGGGCTCTTAATTTCGACAGACGGGCCACGTCAAGAGTATAAGAATGGAGTGTTTACATGAAATAATTTACTTCCATACATTTTTACCCCAATGATGTAAACGAGTGGAGAGAAGCAGAGCGCATTTCGATTAAAAAAATCCTGGTACATCGAACCTGGTACCAGGGATGCAGTTCCCCTATGTCTGAGCTAGACTTAAGATCAGAATCGTTCCTTGCAGCCAGATCCGTCTGTAATGCATTTAAAGACTTACCCTGTACAAAATGTGTGTTTGGGGCCCCCTACCGGGGCTCCAGTCAACTAATCTTCGACCCATGACAATCTTCACCTACCCCCCCCCCATCTGATCCACCCACATGTTGCTGTCATTTGATGACACATGACTGTAACCAACGGGGCCTTCTAATGGCATGAGCCCATCTGACATTAGTTCGCGTTGCTCCCTTCCCCTGGAAAAATAATACATAATTTAATATTCACATTGAACCCTTAGCATAGTCACAAAGGGGGGGGGGGGGGAAATCGCAGAAACTGTTATAGAAATTATAACAAAAAAAATCACAGATAATTTATTTGAAAAAAAAAGAAAACCCCATAAAAACATGGATTTTGTGTGTGTGTGTTAATTTCAAACTTTTCTCTGTACAATAATATGTTCATCGCTTCTCTGTACAATAATACGTTCATGGCTTCTCTGTACAATAATACGTTCATGGCTTCTCTGTACAATAATATGTTCATGGCTTCTCTGTACAATAATACGTGAATGGCTTCTCTGTACAATAATACGTTCATGGCTTCTCTGTACAATAATACGTTCATGTCTTCTCTGTACAATAATACGTTCATGTCTTCTCTGTACACTATTATGTTCATGGCTTCTCTGTACAATAATACGTTCATGGCTTCTCTGTACAATAACACGTTTATGGCTTCTCTGTACAATAATACGTTTATGGCTTCTCTGTACAATAATACGTTCATGTCTTCTCTGTACAATATTATGTTCATTGCTTCTCTGTACAATAATACGTTCATGTCTTCTCTGTACAATATTATGTTCATGGCTTCTCTGTACAATAATACGTTCATGTCTTCTCTGTACAATAATACGTTCATGTCTTCTCTGTACAATAATACGTTCATGGCTTCTCTGTATAATAATACGTTCATGGCTTCTCTGTATAATAATACGTTCATGGCTTCTCTGTACAATAATACGTTCATGTCTTCTCTGTACAATAATACGTTCATGGCTTCTCTGTATAATAATACGTTCATGGCTTCTCTGTATAATAATACGTTCATGGCTGACTCCCTGGTTAATCTCTTTTTGATGGCCGGCGCCCCGCAACGCCACAGCGCCACATTTTGTATCTGGGATATTGATTACAGCAGACGATCATAATAATCTCCTTATCCTGGTCGCTGGAGAATTCAATTTCGCTGCCACAAGCCATCGGGTACTTCATAGAGGTGTTTATAGGATGTGGTTGGGGAGGTGTGGGGGGTGGGGGAGAAAGTAATCAAGGGAAAAAGGGGGGCGGTGGAAGAGCTCAGAATGACGATATTTTAACATGCATTTGTCCAGCACTTTGATGATTGACCCGGTGTTGTGGTCAATATGTCACAGTCTGTGACTGGTGTCAGTCGGTTCTTGTCGTGTCGGGTCGGTGGCGAAGTGCTTGTTCTTTGTAACTACATTTGTTGGAGGAATAGAACATGTTCTTTGTTATTACATTTGTAAGAGGCAAAGAACATGTTCTTTGTACTTATTTTTGTTGGAGGCATAGAATCTGTTCATTGTAACTAGATTTGTTGGAGGCACAGAACATGTTCGTTGTAATTACATTTGTAAGTGGCATAGAACATGTTCTTTGTAACTATATTTGTCGGAGGCACAGAACATGCTCCTTGTAATTACATTTGTAAGTGGCATAGAACATGTTCTTTGTAACTATATTTGTCGGAGGCACAGAACATGTTCGTTGTAATTACATTTGTAAGTGGCATAGAACATGTTCTTTGTAACTATATTTGTCGGAGGCACAGAACATGTTCGTTGTAATTACATTTGGGGGGGGGGGCGCATCAATAGCAGAAGAATGAAGTGTCTATAAACGGTAATGTAAATAGAATATAAACGTCATCGAAAGGCGCGAACGTGGGGCAGCAGAGTGCTGGCCGGATAAAAAAAAAGTCTAACGGGGGTCGCACGTAGCCCGCGTGCCGTAGTTCGCCCACGTCTGCACCTTAACTGATCTGGGCATGATGGCGGGACAATCGTTAATACTTCGCGATATGTAATTTATCGGTGATGTCATGATGTACGACATCCTTCTGTTGATGAATGGTGTCATGGTGATGATGATACATCCTGACTTCACGGGCATAACAGCGGCATGTATTTAAGAGAAAAAAAAAATATATTTAATTGATGATGAAGAATGAGAGATGCACCATCTTGTTTTGTTTTTTTTTGATCGAGTTGCAGACGATATAATTGGAGACATTTCTTGGGCTTTTTTTTTTTTGCGGACATGTCCATAAGTTATAGATGATGTTCAGAAAAGGAAGCCAGCCCCTTTGATGCCACCCTCCCCTCCTCCTCTCCCCCTTCCACAAGCTCAAAGTGTGAGCACCCAATGAATCTTGAACGTGAAAATTGTGACATGTCACTTTACTCTAGAGCAGGACATGGCGTTTAAAAAAAAAGATGGTCTCCCAATGAATACACCCACACACATACACACACACACACATACACACACGCATACACACACACACACATCACACACATACATACACAAGAACACATTCGACACTTTAAACTCCTGTGAAATGATTTCCCCCTGAATTATCTCCCTTAATTGACGGCGACAAGCTGGGAAGTTGCTTTTAACAGATGACATAACTGATGTCCGCCAGTCTGTCCGTCTGTCTGTCTGTCTGTCCGTCTCGTTTCATATTTAGGAATAGATGAAAGAAAATGTATTTTACCTTTTTTTTTTTAAAAAAATGTTTCATTTTACTGTCGTTTTAACTAAGAGTAGATCTATTGTTATAAGTCAGTTGTTTTAACTAGAGTAGATCTATTGTTGTGAGTCTGTTGTTTTAACTAGAGTAGATCTATTGTTTAAGTGGGGCTGTGTTATGCTTTTTTTGTGGGCCTTAGGGAAGATATGGACGAAATAACGACCCGTGGGTCAAGTATGAACCTTCAGACTGAATCGTGGCGCGATCTATTTACATTTGATGCGGCCCTTTTTTTCTAGCTTTAAGAGCCCGATGTTGGCCACGATTGAAAAAAAGTTGCTTTCCCCTAACCCTTGACAAACAAGATTAGACAAACCTTGACAAACAAGATTAGACAAACGTTAACAAACAAGATTAGGCAAACCCTAACATACAAGATTAGACAAACCTTAACAAATAAGATTAGACAAACCTTAACAAACAAGGTTAGACAAACCTTAACAAATATGATTAGACAAACATTAACAAATAAGATTAGACAAACCTTAACAAACAAGATTAGACAAACCTTAACAAATAAGATTAGACAAACTTAACAAATAAGATTAGACAAACCTTAACAAACAATATTAAACAAACCCTAACAAACAAGATTAACAAACCTTAACAAACGAGATTAGACAAACCTTAACAAACGAGAATTCTAGAATTAGAAATTAAGGAGAACGCAATTTTTCTTTTAAAAACCTTTTTTTTTGTGTGTGCTTATTTTTGTTTAAAATTTTACTTCGTTGCCATGGACAACAACAAAAAATCGTCATTTTGGCCGCCATATTTGCCAGAGGAAATATTACGTTGTCAGCATTACTTCCTTCCTGTTTGCCCACTGGTCCGTCCACGGGCGTGTTTCTCTAGCCCGACCCATGTCGATCTTTAATTCATGGGAACTTCTCTCTGTCTGACTCACCGATTCACCGGTTGGTATTTATCAAACTCCCCCGGCTGATGGGCACGGGTGCTTTCTGATCATAGCACGTGTCACATTAGTGTCACGTGACTACTGGCTTGTGTAATACAATGCCCTGTAGTGGTGGTGGTGGGTGGTGGGCGCCAGTGTTTGGTTTAGACAGGAGGGGGGGGGGAATACAAGGTTGGCAGTGGATCTAAAACTACTGAATTTTGCAGGTCATGTAGTAGTTTGTACTATCTATCCATCTATCTATCTGTTTATCTATCAACACGGGAGTAATCACGTGACTACATTTCATCGGAAAAATAAAAGAAAATAAAAGAAAACTCATGAATTTTGTCGTCTGCAATAAGGTTAGAGAATTAAATTGACTGTTTAGGTTCGACCTGTGAAGTATTGTCTGTGTGTGTGTGTGTGGGGGGGGTTCTTTCGATGACTGAACTCTTCCTCCCCCCTCTCTCTCCCTATCTAGCTCTCTTTCTTTAGCGCTCTTTTTCACCCTCTTTCTCTCTCTCTTCTTCCCTCCCTCACTCTCTCTCTCTGAAATAGTAAATCTCTCATCCCGAGACGCACTCGGCCCGTGAGGTAAAACTTGCTGTGCCCCTCAGCAGTTTAGGGGGGGGGGGGTGGCTGCCCTAACTACCTCCCAAAACAGCCACCAAGCTTCAGTCTGTGGTCCTCCAGTCCTCGCGATTGAATAAAAACGAGATCTGGTTTTTATCGAGCACTAGGAAGTATCGACAATTTTGATCTTTATTTGATCTCTGTATTCCTAAACAGGCCTCAATCGGACAGTGTCTATAGGCATCAATGGGACAATGTCTGTAGGCATCAATGGGACAATGTCTGTAGGCATCAATAGGACAATGTCTACAGAGGCATCAATTGGACAATGTCTATAGAGGCATCCATTGGACAATGTCTATAGAGGCATCAATTGGACAATGTCTATAGAGGCATCAATTGGGCAATGACTAGGCATCAATTGGACACTGTCTATAGGCATCAATCGGACAGTGTATACAGGCATCAATCAGACAGTGTCTATGGGCATCAATCGGAAAGTGCAGAGCTGGGTGACGAAACGCCCCCTCTTCGAACACCCCCCCAACCACAACAAGGGGTCAATTTTATAAGTTCCAGCTTTTCTAGACATCCCTCCCCCTTCTTGACCGTTGCCCTTGCTTGAGAACCACTGATTGGTTTCAACGCTGAGTAATAGTACGTGTGTGTGTGTGTGTGTGTGTGTGTAAGTTCCGAAGAGTGTGTAGCAGAGAGGGTATGTAGATCTGTATGTGTGTGTGTGTGAGTGTGTGTGTGTGTGTACATGGGTAGCGATGGAGAGTGAGTGTTGGCTCTTCCGGTGACTGATGTCATCGATGAGTAATGGTGTGCGTCTATCTGTGTGTGCGTGTGTTTGTATCACGGTGGGGTACTCTCAGTACACCATTGTATTGATTTAAATCGTCGTGAGGTCATTACATATTGCTTTCATTCCGTTGTTGATTTTGTACTCTCCACCCCCCCCCTTTTTTTTCGCCGAGCCCCGCCCCTCCCACCCTCCTCCCGTAAAGCAAACTTTGAGTAAGATACAACTGATCGGCCAGGCCAGTCACCTCACCGCCCCCCACCCTCCTCCCATCACCCAGTAAAAGATCATCTCAAATTACCCACGGTCCAGACGCAACATTAAATTGGAGGGACAGCGGAGTTAAACAATTTAAAAAAACATTAAGTAATATTCAGAGTGGCTGCCCTTTAAATTGCATTGTTTGAAAACAAAAAAAAAAGTCAGTGCACGGGGGGGGTGTGGATGAAAATGGGCAGGATTGGTTGGGGGTAGGGCTGGAGTAAGTCGCCGATGAGTTTCATGGTGACCCCGTTCTGTAACGGAACCATTATAAAGTTGCACGGTTATTAAAAGATAAATAGCAATCAATATATACCCTATTGTTTGGTTAGATTTATGGTACCAAGGTCTGTGACTGGAAGCCACATATTTCATTTTTAAATTATGTCGTCCTGTTGGACTCGTTCGCCAACGATATAGAGTAAGATACGTGTGTGTGAAGATCCTGTAACGGGTGAGGTGAAATCTCTTAGATCCTATAAACTACTAAATGGGACGGTTTTTATGATGCCATTCTTGCATCCCCCACCATAGCCGATAGTGCAATGGCCATGGAGGCACCACGGGAGACATAGCGGGAACTTAAGCCATGACCCTGAAATATCCATTGGTCCTCACCGGAGATCGAACCAGGTACCTTCTGGTCGACAGTTGAGCGCTTTACTGCGCGACTGTCCGTAAGTTTACCGTGGCGAAGTCGCCATGTTTCGGTGAATGTTTTAGACCAAAGGGTGGGCAGACTTATGAGTCGCGTGCCACATTGGGGCTAGTACATGTGTGCCACACTGGGGCTAGTACATGTGTGCCACACTGGGGCTAGTACATGTGTGCCACACTGGGGCTAGTACATGTGTGCCACACTGGGGCTAGTAAATTTGTGCCACACTGGGGCTAGTAAATTTGTGCCACACTGGGCTAGTAAATTTGTGCCACACTGGGCTAGTAAATTTGTGCCACACTGGGCTAGTACATGTGTGCCACACTGGGGCTAGTAAATTTGTGCCACACTGGGGCTAGTAAATTTGTGCCACACTGGGGCTAGTAAATTTGTGCCACACTAGGGCTAGTAAATTTGTGCCACACTGGGCTAGTAAATTTGTGCCACACTGGGCTAGTAAATTTGTGCCACACTGGGCTAGTAAATTTGTGCCACACTGGGCTAGTACATGTGTGCCACACTGGGGCTAGTAAATTTGTGCCACACTGGGGCTAGTAAATTTGTGCCACACTGGGGCTATTAAATTTGTGCCACACTGGGCTAGTACATGTGTGCCACACTGGGGCTAGTAAATTTGTGCCACACTGGGCTAGTAAATTTGTGCCACACTGGGCTAGTTCATGTGTGCCACACTGGGGCTAGTAAATTTGTGCCACAATGGGGCTAGTAAATTTGTGCCACACTGGGCTAGTAAATTTGTGCCACACTGGGCTAGTAAATATGTGCCACACTGGGCTAGTAAATTTGTGCCACACTGGGCTAGTAAATATGTGCCACACTGGGCTAGTAAATTTTTGCCACACTGGGCTAGTACATGTGTGCCACACTGGGGTTAGTAAATTTGTGCCACACTGGGGCTAGTAAATTTGTGCCACACTGGGGCTAGTAAATTTGTGCCACACTGGGCTAGTAAATTTGTGCCACACTGGGCTAGTAAATTTGTGCCACACTGGGCTAGTAAATTTGTGCCACACTGGGCTAGTACATGTGTGCCACACTGGGGCTAGTAAATTTGTGCCACACTGGGGCTAGTAAATTTGTGCCACACTGGGGCTATTAAATTTGTGCCACACTGGGCTAGTACATGTGTGCCACACTGGGGCTAGTAAATTTGTGCCACACTGGGCTAGTAAATTTGTGCCACACTGGGCTAGTACATGTGTGCCACACTGGGGCTAGTAAATTTGTGCCACAATGGGGCTAGTAAATTTGTGCCACACTGGGCTAGTAAATTTGTGGGCAGACTTATGAGTCGCGTGCCACATTGGGGCTAGTACATGTGTGCCACACTGGGGCTAGTACATGTGTGCCACACTGGGGCTAGTACATGTGTGCCACACTGGGGCTAGTACATGTGTGCCACACTGGGGCTAGTAAATTTGTGCCACACTGGGGCTAGTAAATTTGTGCCACACTGGGCTAGTAAATTTGTGCCACACTGGGCTAGTAAATTTGTGCCACACTGGGCTAGTACATGTGTGCCACACTGGGGCTAGTAAATTTGTGCCACACTGGGGCTAGTAAATTTGTGCCACACTGGGGCTAGTAAATTTGTGCCACACTAGGGCTAGTAAATTTGTGCCACACTGGGCTAGTAAATTTGTGCCACACTGGGCTAGTAAATTTGTGCCACACTGGGCTAGTAAATTTGTGCCACACTGGGCTAGTACATGTGTGCCACACTGGGGCTAGTAAATTTGTGCCACACTGGGGCTAGTAAATTTGTGCCACACTGGGGCTATTAAATTTGTGCCACACTGGGCTAGTACATGTGTGCCACACTGGGGCTAGTAAATTTGTGCCACACTGGGCTAGTAAATTTGTGCCACACTGGGCTAGTACATGTGTGCCACACTGGGGCTAGTAAATTTGTGCCACAATGGGGCTAGTAAATTTGTGCCACACTGGGCTAGTAAATTTGTGCCACACTGGGCTAGTAAATATGTGCCACACTGGGCTAGTAAATTTGTGCCACACTGGGCTAGTAAATATGTGCCACACTGGGCTAGTAAATTTTTGCCACACTGGGCTAGTACATGTGTGCCACACTGGGGTTAGTAAATTTGTGCCACACTGGGGCTATTAAATTTGTGCCACACTGGGGCTAGTAAATTTGTGCCACACTGGGCTAGTAAATTTGTGCCACACTGGGCTAGTAAATTTGTGCCACACTGGGCTAGTAAATTTGTGCCACACTGGGCTAGTACATGTGTGCCACACTGGGGCTAGTAAATTTGTGCCACACTGGGGCTAGTAAATTTGTGCCACACTGGGGCTATTAAATTTGTGCCACACTGGGCTAGTACATGTGTGCCACACTGGGGCTAGTAAATTTGTGCCACACTGGGCTAGTAAATTTGTGCCACACTGGGCTAGTACATGTGTGCCACACTGGGGCTAGTAAATTTGTGCCACAATGGGGCTAGTAAATTTGTGCCACACTGGGCTAGTAAATTTGTGCCACACTGGGCTAGTAAATATGTGCCACACTGGGCTAGTAAATTTGTGCCACACTGGGCTAGTAAATATGTGCCACACTGGGCTAGTAAATTTTTGCCACACTGGGCTAGTACATGTGTGCCACACTGGGGTTAGTAAATTTGTGCCACACTGGGGCTAGTAAATTTGTGCCACACTGGGGCTAGTAAATTTGTGCCACACTGGGCTAGTAAATTTGTGCCACACTGGGCTAGTAAATTTGTGCCACACTGGGCTAGTAAATTTGTGCCACACTGGGCTAGTACATGTGTGCCACACTGGGGCTAGTAAATTTGTGCCACACTGGGGCTAGTAAATTTGTGCCACACTGGGGCTATTAAATTTGTGCCACACTGGGCTAGTACATGTGTGCCACACTGGGGCTAGTAAATTTGTGCCACACTGGGCTAGTAAATTTGTGCCACACTGGGCTAGTACATGTGTGCCACACTGGGGCTAGTAAATTTGTGCCACAATGGGGCTAGTAAATTTGTGCCACACTGGGCTAGTAAATTTGTGCCACACTGGGCTAGTAAATATGTGCCACACTGGGCTAGTAAATTTGTGCCACACTGGGCTAGTAAATATGTGCCACACTGGGCTAGTAAATTTTTGCCACACTGGGCTAGTACATGTGTGCCACACTGGGGTTAGTAAATTTGTGCCACACTGGGGCTAGTAAATTTGTGCCACACTGGGGCTAGTAAATTTGTGCCACACTGGGCAAGTAAATTTGTGCCACACTGGGCTAGTAAATTTGTGCCACACTGGGCTAGTACATGTGTGCCACACTGGGGCTAGTAAATTTGTGCCACACTGGGGCTAGTCAATTTGTGCCACACTGGGCTAGTAAATTTGTGCCACACTAGGCTAGTAAATTTGTGCCACACTTGGCTAGTAAATTTGTGCCACACTGGGCTAGTACATTTGTGCCACACTGGGCTAGTAAATTTGTGCCACACTGGGCTAGTAAATTTGTGCCACACTGGGCTAGTAAATTCGTGCCACATTGGGGCTAGTACATGTGTGCCACACTGGGCTAGTAAATTCGTGCCACATTGGGGCTAGTACATGTGTGCCACACTGGGCTAGTAAATTTGTGCCACACTGGGCTAGTAAATTTGTGCCACACTGGGCTAGTAAATTTGTGCCACACTGGGCTAGTACATGTGTGCCACACTGGGATAGTAAATTTGTGCCACACTGGGCTAGTAAATTCGTGCCACATTGGGGCTAGTATATGTGTGCCACACTGGGCTAGTAAATTCGTGCCACATTGGGGCTAGTAGATGTGTGCCACACTGGGCTAGTAAATTCGTGCCACATTGGGGCTAGAAGATTTGTGCCACACTGGGCTAGTAAATTCGTGCCACATTGGGGCTAGTAGATTTGTACCACACTGGGCTAGTAAATTCGTGCCACATTGGGGCTAGTACATGTGTGCCTCATTGGGCTATTAGATTTGTGCCACATTGGGCTAGTAGATTTGTGCCACACTGGGCTAGTAAATTCGTGCCACATTGGGGCTAGTAGATTTGTGCCACACTGGGCTAGTAAATTCGTGCCACATTGGGGCTAGTAGATTTGTGCCACATTGGGCTAGTAAATTTGTGCCACACTGGGCTAGTAAATTCGTGCCACATTGGGGCTAGTACATGTGTGCCTCATTGGGCTAGTACATTTGTGCCACATTGGGCTAGTAGATTTGTGCCACACTGGGCTAGTAAATTCGTGCCACATAGGGGCTAGTACATGTGTGCCTCATTGGGCCAGTAGATTTGTGCCACATTGGGCTAGTAAATTTGACCAGCTGGACGGATTAGGAACTTATTAATGGAGTTCTGGCGTGAACTAATACAATAAGTATGATGTACATTACACGTCTGAGCATCACAAGTCTAGTGATGCACTTCACTCTAATACAATTGACGGGACGGATAAAACAGTCCGGTGTGCCGGATAAGTCAGAGGGACACATTTTGCCCATGGATGTTTTAGACCGATTAGGGGGGTAAAAAAAGTGTGTGTGTGGGGGCGGTGGTTTTTTGCGAGCCATTTAACGGAGATGTTCAGAAACAAATAGTAGGGTATTATTACAAATAAGCAAAATAAATCTGGCTACACTTAGGACGTTGAGGGACGGGTGGCCGAGTGGTGTTGAATGCTCGACAGTCGACTTGATAGCCCAGGGTTCGATCCTCGATTAGCAGAAAGCGAATGTTTCCTGGTCTTGATTAAACTTGGTTGAAAAGTCCCTTAAGTTCACCCAGATTTCAATAGTTACCTACCTGACTTAAGTTGCGGAAGTGAATTCGCCTGGGCGTTGTGCTAACCACACAATCCCTTCACATACTGAGGATTATAGAAACAGATGAATTCTATTCTATACTTCATCTTCCCCGATAGCCCTTTTAGGGCGAAGGGAACTTTACTATTTTTCACTGAGTAGTTATAGCTACAGAAATCAGCTCCGACTGTGTGTTTAGTAGTAAGACAAATACCAACAGACATAGACATACAGACTTTAGCTGGGGACTCATTGCTGTCAACAACTCAATCCCTGGACTCTGGCTACAATCAGTTATAACCTAATTAGTTGACAGTGTCTTACTGGCATGTATGTGGCTTGGAGGCAAAAAACAAAAAAAAGTAGCTAGTACGGTGGCACGAGAGAGATGGACCTAGTTATAACATGATCTTGGAGTCGGTGAAATACTGAACTACGTTTTTTTTTCTGTAATCTCTGTGCCCAGAATCTTGAAGAGCTCACACCATAGTGCCACTCACCTTCCCCCCACCACCACTCTCGTCTCACTACCCCCACTGTCAGGTCAAGTGGATCACGGACTGAGCGAGTTAGTCTCATAATCCTATGTTGAACTAGCTTGACTTGAATCTCTCTGTCTGTGTAGTCTGAGCTTCTAATTAGACGCTACGTTTGTATTAGGAAACAGTATAACATCGGGAATGGAAACCACAGATGGGTGTGCCATCGAGAGTATCGTTATGAAGTTTGATAGCGAGCAGCCTTTTAAAAAAAAAACTGTTGCCTATACACTATTATTTAGCTACTTGCTGTATTCTGCAAAACGTTTGTATAGAGTTATATCCCCTTAGGCTTGATCAGTAGGCTAGGTTATTTTTGGTTTCGGGCAGATCCAATTATTTCATGATTGTATTTTAAACTGGAATACTGTTGTATTAATTCTTTACTTTCGATTTAACGCAGAACCCACACTGCTATTATTTATATATATGGTTACATATAAAATGACGTTTTTAATTAATGGATAATTTTACCTTTTATAGATTGTTTTGCTTTTAAAGATTATTGACGATGTCTGAGATAAAAAAAAAAAAGACTGACAGATTAAATGATTTAAAGAAAAGAGTGCTTAGCATAATGATATACTGATGGGTATCATACATACATACACACACATACAAACACACACAAACAAACAAACACACACACACACACACACATATATATATATATATATATATATATATTCAAATATTTCTAAATTACCTTGTTCATGCTTCTAAATCAAATCAGTATTACAGAAAGAAAAATTCGGAAGGTTTACTAATAAAGTAAACAACAGACAGGATCACCATATGGGGGCGGGGGGGGGGCAACATGAGCATTAGACAGGCCCCTGGGTTTTGAAGGGGCTTGTCGCTTGCTGTAAGTGAAAGGGCCCATAGAGAGGGGGGGCAGTCGCTAGAGATCGCTTGGACCAAAGCTTATCTGACCAATGCTCTTTCATTGGACGTTTTCTATCTGTTTGTTATTGTTATTGTTATTGTTATTGTTATTGTTATTGTTATTGTTATTGTTATTGTTATTGTTATTGTTATTGTTATTGTTATTGTTATTGTTATTGTTATTGTTATTGTTATTGTTATTGTTATTGTTATTGTTATTGTTATTGTTATTGTTATTGTTATTGTTATTGTTGTTCTTTGATTGAATTGTGTTTCGGCACATTGTGTGGCACTTTAGAGCATGTTGCGACATCTCGGACAAAACGTGTGTGTTTGTAAAACTGTGTACGTCAGCTGTGTGTTTGTAAAACTGTGTACGTCAGCTGTGTGTTTGTACAACTGTGTACGTCAGCTGTGTGTTTGTACAACTGTGTACGTCAGCTGTACACTGCGTCATTTGACGCGCTGTCAGTTCACAGCACAACTCCGCGTTTGACATATCCGTTATTGTTGATTCGCCTTTAAATCTTCTGAAGATGATACAAACACAAACACATACACAAACACACACATACACAAGCTGACACAAACACACACACACGCTAACACACTCACACACGCTCACACTAACAAACACACACTCACACAAACAAACACACGCGCTCACACAAACACACGCGCTCACACAGACACACGCGCTCACACAAACACACACACACACGCTCACACTCACAAACATTCAAACACACATTTTTTTTAATGTGCAAATTACATTGACAGAGGTTGTTTTTGTTTTTGCATTTTAATCATGTCCAAATAAATTGAGATCATTTGTTAGACTTGCAGTCTGGTTGACCTGGTCAACTGAAAAGTGCAATAACCATTTAACTGCACTCTTTCGGCGCCCCCTTCCTAGTACGGCGCCTTATGGCCTCACAACATGCAGACCCCCCCCCTTACTACTGCCACCTACTCAGGTGCGATGAGTAGATGGGGAGGGTGGGGGAAGGGGGGGGGGGCTGGAAATCGTGAACCAATTTAAAAAAAAAAAACATGTCAATGTCAGAAAGGTGGGGGGGGGGAAGGGGTGGAGACAGGGTGTTTATTCTGCGTGTGGTGAGCACCATCTAAGACAATGGTGGCGACCCTTTTAAGGCGGGGGGGGGGCGCGTGACACCCCCCCCCCAAAAAAAAAACCCAAACTAAACAACAACAGCAAAGTGTCAACACTCCAATTAAAATTAATGAAAGTGACGGCGACTGATGAGGCTCTGTGCGTGTCGAATGTGGCACGCGTGCCATAGGCTCGCCACCACTGATCTAAAAAAGATAACGGTCTAACCCCTGTCCCTTCCCCTCCCCTCCCCCCCCCATGCGCTAAACATTGCATCCAGTTACACTCAAAAAAAAAGTTATTTACACATATTTCAACTTGTTTCGTAGTGGGTGGAATGAGGGTGTTGCGGTGGGGTGAGGAGAAATAGGAGAGGGGAGGGGGGGAGAGGGGGGGGAGTGTCGGTCATCACTGTATCAGTACTGTAGGAGGCACGGACTGTATGCATGTCAATCTCCCCTCGTTGTGCGCGCGCACACACAGCTCAATGCGAACACAAGCGTGGGTGGACTGTTTGTGTTGCGTAACGACCTGGTATGTGTGTGTGTATTTGTGTGTGTGTGTGTGTGTGTCGGGATGTAACGATTGCCCCAGTTCTCTATCATGTTGTGTAGGAGAGATGGGGGGGGGGCGGGAAAAACGAACCAAATAAAAACAAACATGCTTTTTTTTTTTGGCCTTTTGGCTCCTCCCCCACCCTCCTTTCCCCTCCCCCGCCAGCCACCTCCCCCCCTCCCACTCCCATGGGCAGATAATTGATTTCTGTCTCTGTATCACACATTTGATTGGATTGTTTTGTTTTTTTTATTTCGTCCGCTCAAATTTTTTTTTTGTGTGTTTCTGTGGCATTTGAAGCAGCGCCAGCCTCGTTATGAAAGAGACATAAACACACACACACACACACACAAACACACACACACACACACAAACAAACACAAACGCATACACATACGCTCACACGATCACACATAAGGTATGGGGCCCCGCCGGGCACAAAGTCGGGGCAAGGGAGACTATGCGTATTGGTGGGGGGGGGGGAAGGGAGGGTGGGGGCTGCTGCGTCATCGACTGTGTGAGTGGTTGACGGAACCGCCGCCCCCCCCCCCCCAATCCATTCTAGTTTGCCTCTATACGTTGTCATAAAAACTACTAATGGAACGATTTTTTTTTCCAGTGCCCTTCTTTCAACCCCCCAACCATCACCGATAGTGCAATGGCTTTGGAGGCACCACGGGAGATATAGCGGGAGGGAGGGGGGGGGGTGGGACGGGACTATAACCATAACCTAAAATTTCTATTGGTCCTCTCTGAAGAAGATCAAACCGCGCAACCCATTCCTCCTCTCGAGAATTCTAGTGGAAATGTTTTATTTGAAGCATGAGTTATCTCCCCCCTTCTTTATAAATGACTACAGTCAACTGGATAGGCCATCAGCTATGGCCATTATGTTGTCCGGCTTTTTAGGACATCACATTCTTCACTGGACACACGATACTTAATTGTTATTATCGCAATAGTTGTTGTTTTTTTTTTCTTTAAAAAAAGCTACATTAAAGATTATATGTTGTCTTGCTGATTACGAACGACAGTAAAAGTATGTTTTATTCTCGCTTTACTTTGACTTCCTGTTTGTCCATCTGTTTTATTTTTCTGTTTGTCCATCTGTTTTATTTTTTCTGTTTGTCCATCTGTTTTATTTTTTCTGTTTGTCCATCTGTTTATTTTTCTGTTTGTCCATCTGTTTTATTTTTCTGTTTGTCCATCTGTTTTATTTTTCTGTTTGTCCATCTGTTTTATTTTTCTGTTTGTCCATCTGTTTTATTTTTCTGTTTGTCCATCTGTTTTATTTTTCTGTTTGTCCATCTGTTTTATTTTTCTGTTTGTCCATCTGTTTTATTTTTCTGTTTGTCCATCTGTTTTATTTTTCTGTTTGTCCATCTGCCTTTCTGTTTGTCCATCTGCCTTCCTATTTGTCCATCTGCCTTTCTGTTTGTCCATCTGCCTTCCTATTTGTCCATCTGCCTTCCTGTTTGTCCATTTGCCTTCCTATTTGTCCATCTGCCTTCATGTTTTTCCCTCTGCCTTCCTGTTTGTCCTTCTGCTTTTCCAACTGACCGTCTATTTCCGCATTTGTCTCCTCTTAGTCCATCTCTCTTTTGGCCCCCCATCTGTCCAACTTTCTTTTCTCTCTATCTCTCTCTTAATATTAATACAATTCGATGATTTCCCCCCCCCCCTTACATAATCTGCAAATACATTGGATGACGTTCACCTTTATTCTGTTAATATCTTTCTTTAACGTTAGAATGCATTGTTTGTCCGTTTGTTGGTTGGTTGTCTACAAACAGGGCCGTTCTTATGTTATTAGGGACCCCCCCCCCCCAAGACTGAGTTCCATTTTGGGAAGGTGAAAGATTAGGCAACTGTACATTTGAGAGTCAAAGGATAAAGTAATTTGGAGTTCCCTAGTCTGAAATGCTGATAAAGCCGCAATATGCAAATACTGCCCCCCCCCCCAAAAAAAAAATCCCCTCGGAAACTAGGACGCCTCTGACAGCCCCCACCCCTCCCCCTTTCCCTCAACTCACTTTAGGTCGGTGGATCTGATAAGATCTGAGAATGCCATCGTTTGTGGTTTTAAAAAAAAAATGTGGGTCCTGTCACAGGGTTTCTTAGCATGGGGGGGGGGGACATGTGAGACACATCGTACCTCTAGCGTATCATCTCCACACACATAGCATGGGTATCGTGGAAATGCGCGGATTTGCATATTGTATATGTGCGCATGAAGCATTTACTTGCGACAAGACGCCGGATGCGAAAATGTGCTTCAGCCCCCCCCCATCTCTCCCCCACCCCGCGGCCCTCAACCTCAGCCCCACCCTCCCCCCCTTAAATCACATGTGTGTGCCACCAGACACACAGACACACTGTGGAACTTGAAGAAGACTTCCATCAATGAAAACCTCTGCTGTGGCCCGAGGACTACATCGGTCTATTACAACAATGGGGCGGGTAGAGACTCCCCCCCCCCTCACCTCACACATACATAGTTGGGGGGGGTGTGGGGAATACAATTTGGACATTAACCGCCCCAGGGTACAGTGAGATCATTACTGGTCCGTTCTTGTCGTTTTACGTCATTTTGTTTTTTTAAGAAATCAGTTTAGGGTAGGGGATGGTTTAATTTAAATAGTGTTAAATGTTTAGTTTGGAAACTGAAGGTGTTAAATGTTTAGTTTGGAAACGGAAGGTGTTAAATGTTTAGTTTGGAAACTGAAGGTGTTAAATGTTTAGTTTGGAAACTGAAGGTGTTAAATGTTTAGTTTGGAAACTGAAGGTGTTAAATGTTTAGTTTGGAAACTGAAGGTGTTAAATGTTTAGTTTGGAAAATGAAGGTGTTAAATGTTTAGTTTGGAAAATGAAGGTGTTAAATGTTTAGTTCGGATACTGAAGGTGTTAAATATTTAATTTGGAAACTGAAGGTGTTAAATGTTTAGTTTGGAAATTGACTCTTTCCATACGACTGTTTAAAAAGATAATGAAAAGTTCTGTCTGTCACAGTATCAAACATGATAGTAACTGGTAAAGCAGGGACCCTTGTGAATAAGAGGGACCCCAAGAGCAGTAGGGATCTGTATCGATGTCTATCTGTCTCGATGTCTATCTGTCTCGATGTCTATCTGTCTCGATGTCTATCTGTATTGATGTCTATCTGTCTTGATGTCTATCTGTCTCGATGTCTATCTGTCTCGATGTCTGTCTGTCTCGATGTCTATCTGTCTTGATGTCTATCTGTCTCGATGTCTATCTGTCTCGATGTCTATCTGTATCGATGTCTATCTGTCTTGATGTCTATCTGTCTCGATGTCTATCTGTCTCGATGTCTGTCTGTCTCGATGTCTATCTGTCTTGATGTCTATCTGTCTCGATGTCTATCTGTCTCGATGTCTATCTGTCTCGATGTCTATCTGTATCGATGTCTATCTGTCTCGATGTCTATCTGTCATTTTGCCTATCTGTATCGATGTCTGTCTCTCTCGTTGCCTATCTGTCTAGCTCCCTATCTGCCTCGCTTTCGGTCTGTTTCAATATGATAAGTATTTTTGGCCGGCGCGTTTGAGTCTGTTGGCCACTTGAAATAAGTTATTTATTTCTCAAAGTGGGAAAATTTCGCCTTCCTGCGGTGCGACACACACGGCAAGCGTTATTTTTGATTGAATCGTAAGAATTATGTTCGTAAAATGGCAGTTATATATGTCTCTCTCATGATTATTTAAACATCCCCTTATAAAAAAAATTCAAAAGTTAAAGTCTTCAAAGAAGAGCTGAGCTGAAAAGTAAATTACATTCAATAATTATAAACGGAAGATAAAATGAAATTTTTAAAAGTTATCACTTGAACTCCTTGCACTGGGCGGGCTTGTCTGGCTTCAGAGGAACTCTCCCCCAAATCAATTATCCAGTAAAGAGTTACGCTACAGGGGCCGTTGGTTAATGACATTACGGCCCCCCCCCCTGTAGCAAATTCTCATGCAGGAGAGGAGGTGGGGGCGGGCGGGGATTTAATCAATCCTAGAAATAAATTGAAAAAAAAAATGGATTAGCATGGTGTGGGTGTGGCAGGGGTGTGGCAGGGGTGGCCTTAGTAGCTCTTGAGCACGCCCCCCCCACCCCACCCCCGGTGCAAGTGTCCAGCCACCCTCGTGCAAAGACGGCGCTGGAAATCAAAGGCACACACACACACACACACACACACACACACACACACACACAAGGTTATTTAGACCCACATAAAGAAAAAAATTTAATTAGCCTTTTATTTTCTTTTCTCATGTATCGATATTGATTAATATTATTCTTTCTTGATATAAACATATGAAACCACAGGTGGGGGTGGGGGGGGGATGGGAGGGGCGTGGCAGTAAGATTAGTTTGGTGGGTTGGGTGGGGTCGCCACAGTTATGAAGCTTTCATTTTTTCATAAAGAAACAGCAAACGTTCCACCATGCCCCTTCCCCCCCCCCCCCCCCCCCCCCCCCCACTTTTTTTTTTTTCCACTTCAGCACTCTCTGCCCGGTAAAGAAAGTTATCAGTTTCCTGAAACCTCATCATGCTGGCTCTCATAATTTGTACAGGTGAAACTGGAGGAAACGTAAATTGAGATTTCAAAATTCACCAACACAATTCGGTTTCGTTTTGTGGTCTGAAAGTTACCAGTGCTATGTCATATAAACACAATTATCAGCATATTTCTATTATAATATTAAATGCGTGTGTATTTTATTTTTTCAAATGTGTTCGGTTAGGACCACAACACGATAACCTCTGTAACTAATTAAATAGTATTACATTATATGACATCACCCAAAATATGACATCATGCAAAAATGCGACATCATATAAAATATGACATCCTCTAAAATATGGAATTAATACAAAAGTTGACATCATTTGATCAACTGCTAGAGAGAAATGGGAGATGTTATATTCAATTATAGTAATTTTTCTCGAAGGTAAAAGTATGATTTCTATTGGTCTCCTCTGAGTTTAACTCGAGATATGAAGGAAATAGTGCGTAGTGTAATAAATACTTTATACTGTTACTAGACCATTGAAAGTAATAACGCTGCAATATGAACATAGCGGGACGGATGGTCGGGCGGTAAAGCGCTCGACTGTCGACCTGAAGGTACCTGGTTCGATCTCCGTGAAGACCAAGGAAATTTTTCAGGTCTTGGCTCAAGTTCCCGATATATCCCCCGTTGTGCTTCCATGGCCATTGCACTATCGGCTATGATGGAGATGAAAGAAGGGCACCATAAAAACCGTCCCATTAGTGGTTTATAGGATCTAAGAGATTTCATCTCATCCTTACAGGGACTTCACACACAAGATGAACCTGAAGAAGTTTATTGAAGGTTTTATTTATCAAAAATTTGAATAGTTACATATAACGTTGAGAGGCTGAAATCTTCACAGTGTGCTTAAACTTCATCTTTGGGAAGTTAATAAGAAATCCTTGTGTTTAGATTTCCAGTTTTTGAATTCCCCTGACTATTTTTAGCCGGGATCCACACTGTCGTACTGCATTAGACGATTATGTATTAGAAATGGTTCTATATCTTCATATGGTTCTATTTACTGAATATGGCCATTAAATCGTCATAAGGTGCTATATCTTTATATGGTGCCACATCTTCGTATGATTCTATATCTTTATATGGTGCCACATCTTCAAATGTTGTTAAATATTTAGCAGCCGATACATTGAAACTTTTCAGTTTTCAGATGGAGTTTAATCAAATCTACAGGGAGTGCCTCACCGATTGTTTTTTTTTCTCCATTTTATTGAGAGAGTATTGACAGAAATTTAATATCACAGAGTGTACAAGTATATGATTTAAACAACAGTAAAACAGTATAAAGGTTAATGCAAGAAGCAAATATTCAAAATACCTATCCAGACAAGTTTCCAAAGGTCAAATACGTTGTAAATTTTGGTCCAGACCTAAATGGGGTGGGGGGGGGTGGAGGGAGGAGGGGAAAATAAATAAACCACAATGTTATTTGAGAATTCTCACGGGCCTTTTAGATCAGACCCAGTCTGTCCTGGCTGTAGATGTGTTGACCCACTTTGTTTTCCGAGGACGTCGAAATTTGGTAACTTTTGTACCATTGGTCGTACATTTTGTACCTACTGTACCATTAGCCGTCAACATTTGTAGCTTTTATACCATTCGTTGTCAACATTTAGTAACTTCTGTACCATTGATTGTCCACATTTAGTAACTTCCGTACCATTGATTGTCCACATTTAGTAACTTCTTTACAATTGCTTGTAATCATTTGGTAACTTTTGTACCATTGGTTGTTAATAATTGTTAACTTATTTTCCACTGGTTGTCAACATTTAGTAACTAAAGTACCATGGCTTGTCAACAATTGGTAACTTCTGTACAATTTGTTGAGAACATTTGGTAACTTTTATACCATCGGTTGGCATCAAACATTGACTAGTTGTTTTTTTTTGGTTTTAAATAGCCCATCTAGCTATTGCTTTTAATTTATTATTATACTAAAAATGTGATTTTGTTACATTACATCTATTTCAATAAACTATCAATTACCATTAGCACTTTTTTTAAAAGCAAGTGACTTATACTGCAGCTAAAAGGCCGGTGAAAAACGTACTGAATACCTTCTAAAATAGTCTCTGCAGATATCGCATTTTAGAAATTTAAACCACGTCAATTTACTATCTACTTTAAGGGTGGGCAATCTTTTTGAACCGCGAGCCACACAAGGGCTTCTAAAGTTTGACAGACAGGGCCTGGGTGAATAAGTATCAATATGAGAAAATATAAATTAAATCTTGACTTCACAGATGTAAACAAGGAAAGAGAAGGAGGCACCACTGGAAACATGCGCAAGCGACTGGTAGTTGAACCAGCAAACCACAGAATGGTGATCAATCTTTAGCATACACATCCGGTTCTCTACCAAAGCGCTACCCCAACGGTAGCACCAAAACCCAACCAATAGCAGCAAAAAAAAAATAATTATGTAATAAGAAGTGTTTAAGCCAACTTGGTTCTAGAGAGCCACAGATAAAGCCTTGAACAAAAAATGACTAATTCTATGTAATTGACCGACTGACGCAAAGCATACCCTAGATCGAATGACCTAATCTGGTCATTTACGTGGTGCCATTATGCCCTCTCTGAAGAGTCATCGAAATTGACTTGTTCTGGTATCCAGTTTGTCTCGTTTAGCTTTTTATTTAAAAAAAAAAACCACACGAAGTATTGATTTTGTTTACATTGGCCATGTTGCAATATGTATACATCATTTTTCAGTGTTGGGGCAAATTCGTTTGCTTTTTTTTTTATACGTCAGTCACACCAGGTTGTAGCCCCTTAACAAAGCGGTATTACATGTTGCTATGCAACACATATTTTAACAGTAGTCGAAAAATTTTACTAAAGGGCCGAGTCAAGTAAACGTGGATGAAGTTTTAATATGAAATAATATATATATATATATATATATATATTTATTCATATATATATATATATATATATATATATATATATATATATATATATATAATATAAGCGATTGGAGGTCTGCGTTAAATCGAAAGTAAAGAATTAATACAACAGTATTCCAGTTTAAAATACAATCATGAAAAAATCGGATCTGCCCGAAACCCAAATTAACCTAGCCAACCGATCAATCCTTAGGGGACATAACTCTATGCAAGGTTTTTGCAGGGTACAGCTAGTATAGTTATATTAGGTTATGGGCCGCAGATGGCTCGCGGGAATTAACTGGACCATATCTGTCCTAGCCTCATCCTGATATTTATTCCTACATTTTCTGCTTGACTGACGACTAAGGCACCCCCCACCCACCCACCAACACACCCACCCACACCCGAAGCCCCGCGTACGGAATATCACCTACACTTGTAATTCCCAGCCCATCAAATGACGGTCATCCCTAGGTGTGCCAAACACTGGCGCATACTGATATGGCCGCGCTGATATCTGAAACATCTAACCCATAATCCTGCTGTCGTGAGGAAAACAGAATAGCCCAGTAAACTGAAGACAATAAAAGGCGAAAGACATAAAAGAGCATTTTAATAAAGGAAAATGTATTGCAAGTAGCTCAGGAATTATGCACAGCATGTGTACAGCCATCTCTATTTTAAAACTGTCTGGTGTAGAGAGTCAAGTATCTAGTATGTTTAGAAATCTTGGCTGAGGAGAATCATTTTGTTGTAGAGAGCATCTAGTATTTTGTGTGTTTAGCAAATGATGGGATAATTGTTTCAGTCTTACTTGCACATTAACACATGTACTCGTACTTGCACTTTGGGTACTTGCACTTGCACCAGAGGTACTTGCACTTTGGGCACTTGTACTCGTACTTGCATCTTGGTTAATAGTATTTGCACATTTGGTACTCGTACTTGCACATTTGGTACTCGTACTTGCACATTTGGTACTCGTACTTGCACATTTGGTACTCGTACTTGCACCTTGGGCACTCGCAGTTGCACATTTGGTACTCGTACTTGCACATTTGGTACTCGTACTTGCACCTTGGGCACTCGTACTTGCACATTTGGTACTCGTACTTGCACATTTGGAACTCGTACTTGCACCTTGGGCACTCGTACTTGCACATTTGGTACTCGCACTTGCACATTTGGTACTCGTACTTGCACATTTGGTACTCGTACTTGCACATTTGGAACTCGTACTTGCACCTTGGGCACTCGTACTTGCACATTTGGTACTCGCACTTGCACATTTGGTACTCGTACTTGCACATTTGGTACTCGTACTTGCACATTTGGAACTCGTACTTGCACCTTGGGCACTGGTACTTGCACCTTGGGTATTCGTACTTGCACCTTGGGTATTCATACTTGCACCTTGGGTATTCGTACTTGCACCTTAGTTACTCGTACTTACACCGTTGGTACTTGTACTCGCACTTGCACCCGGGGTACTTGTACTTGCACTTTGGGTAATTGTACTCGTACCTGCACCTGGGGTACTTGTACTCGTACTAGTACTTGTATGATCAGTACTTGAGACATCTCTACATACTGGAGACTTTGTTGTTGTTGTCACCTAAGCCGCCGTTTGATCTATTTTAAGCCACGCTCTTAGAAACCGTTGCTAGGGACTCCAACCAGAACCGACAGAATATCAGCCTTTTGACCTACTTCACAGTTCTACTGTAGTGGGGGAAGGGGGGAGGGGGTGTTAAGAAGGTGATTATATCCGGTCATTAATGTCGCAAAGGGAGGAAAAAAAAGATCAAAATGTTTAGGAGAAAGGAATGAATGTCGCAAAATACGGGGCACTGATTTATTGGTTCATTTTGTGTACACTAGCCAGTGTGCAGTGGCTGATAATATTCTTTTGGGCAGTGGTGTAGTATACATTCTTTTGTAGTGAGTATACTGCGTACATTGTAGTGAGTATACTGCGTACATTGTAGTGAGTATACTGCGTACATCGTAGTGAGTATACTGCGTACATTGTAGTGAGTATACTGCGTACATTGCAGTGAGTATACTGCGTACATCGTAGTGAGTATACTGCGTACATTGTAGTGAGTATACTGCGTATACTTAATGGTTATACTTTTAATGTTACTTGTAATTGGATGCAAGTGTCTGTATTTGACAGAGACCGTTGTTCAATTACAAATTTGTAAGTTGGTTGTGAATTTGATTGATTATTTGATTGATTGAAATGCATGTTTTTAGAGAGACAGACGATACGGCATAAACCTATGTATAACGATATAGACAGATCGATACATTTCATTTAGGTAGTGAAATATACACAGGCAGACGAACAGACAAACAGTCAGACAGATATTTATATAGATTTATCTATAGATATAATTAAGTTACTATAATTGGAAATGTGTTGTGTACTATTGTAGCTGAACACAAAAAGGTACATAGGTACATTCCATGAGTAAACTGCTTCACTGTGAGCCAAACATTTCCACCAAGTAGGTGGGTGTGACCTCCTCAAGTTAATCTCGATAACACTTGCCAACCTTTTGTCATTTGGAAAACAACGATCTGAACCGTCAAGTTTAAAAGACCCGAACAAATGAGTGATGGAACCGGACAAATGAGTGACGGAACCGGACAAATGAGTGACGGAACCGGACAAATGAGTGACGGAACCGGACAAATGAGTGACGGAACCGGACAAATGAACCCCGAAACCGGGGACGGATGGTCGTGTGGTAAAGCGATCGACTGTTGAGCTCAGGGTATCGGGTTCGATCTCCGGTGAGGACCAATGGATATTTCATGTCATGGCTAAAGTCCCCCGCTATATCTCCCGTGGTGCCTCCAAGGCCATCGCACTATCGGCTATGGTGGGGATGAAAGAAGGGCACCATAAAAAAAAAAACCGTCCCATTAGTGGTTTATAGGATCTAAGAGATTTCATCTCATCCTTACAGGGACATCACACTCAATAACCAGGCAACTGAAGTATTTAGAATAGTGCTCCCAGTGTGTGGATACTGGGGGCAAGTGCCCCAAGTCATGCGCCCGAGGAAGTTTTCGCAATAGGGGCGACGTGGAACGATCCGAAACAGGGGTGGGGGCCGCATGTGTCTCTTGTGTGAGTTTGATGGGGCTCCACAAATCAGCAAGTTTTATATTTTCCCATTCACCAAGTTTTTTATAATTTGAATTTTTTTTGTTCTCTACTTGAAAGACCGGAGTTTGCTTCTATACGGCTGACATATGTCACTTGAAACCAGGCCCGTAGCGTGCGGGGGGCCAGGGGGCCTGCCCCCCTGCGTTTTGTCTGGGCCCCCCTCTGCTTGTTTGCTCTACTTAGTAACATTTATTTCATGCCCCCCATGCTATTAGCCTAGCCCCTGCTGTAGAATGCCTGGCCCCTGCTAATGCCTGGCCCCTGCTGTAGAATGCCTGGTCCCTGCTGTAGAATGCCTGGCCCCTGCTGTAGAATGCCTGGCCTCTGCTGTAGAATGCCTGACCCCTGCTGTAGAATGCCTGGCCCCTGCTGTAGCATGCCTGGCCCCTGCTGTAGAATGCCTGGCCCCTGCTGTAGAATGCCTGGCCCCTGCTGTAGAATGCCTGGCCCCTGCTATTGCCTGGCCCCTGCTGTAGAATTTTTACGCCACTGGGCTGCTCGAAACGAGGCTGCCACGAAAATAAGCGCCTATTGTTAAGTTCACCTATGGCGCTCCACGTGTCTGTTTATACTGAACAGATGTAAAAGTAAAGTTTACTTAACCCTAAAGGGCCAGCGGTTCAAAGATGAAACGCCGAAAAAAATCGCATTAAAATGTTTTTTGCACTATTTTTTTTAATTGGATGGAGAGCGCCAAACGATGATGGCTAGCTATGTCTCTGTCAACCTGTACTCAGTATTTAAACACATAGATACAGTTGTCAACTTATATTCAGTATTTAAACACATAGATACAGTTATTAACTTATATCAGTATTTAAACACATAGATACAGTTATATACAGCTAAACTATGGGCGTACATGTTTTAAAGATAACATTTGTTAAAAAACAGGCCTAATGTTAAAAATAGTAACAAAACAAAAAAAATACATTGTAATAATACAAGAAACTGGTGAAACTCAATCTTTTTGGCACTAACCTTGTGCAGACTTTTTTTTTCGGAAAGCTTGTTAAGAGACGGTGACTGGTTCATACCGCAAACACTTTGCATTCATAATGTCAGGAATAAACAGTAAACAAACAAGTATACGACAATCTAACAAACAACAAATCAACAACTACAATAAGTAAACAACAGTTGTTGTTTGTAATATTTCACTTCCATTAACCCAGAAACTTGAACTCTCGTTCTGTTTTGTTCCCCATTTTCTTTTGTTGTTTAACATTTGTTGGCTATTAGTACCTGGCATATTGAGTATCATCAGGAGTTGCCTGCTGGTACACTTCAAGATTTACTGCCAAACTGACACTGTGCTGACCTCCACTCCCCCACCACCCCCCAGCCCCAACCAAGCTAGGGGTCCCCTCCACTCCCCACCAGGTTAATGAGAACTAATGACTCCCTGGTATCTTGTGAGAGAACTTAAAGATAGAGAGAGAAAGGGAGACGGTAGAGAGACATATACTTGAGAGATGCGCACACAATCAGACACAGAGAGCCTGCCAGATCACGTGAGTCAGAAAGAGAGACAGAAGACAGACATAGAGCCAGAGAGATATGTTTCTGAAGAGAAAGAGAGAGAGAGAGAGTATGAGCGTCATCCAGACTCCTAGAGAGAGAGAGAGACCAGGGAGGGCGAGAGAAACATAGAGCGCCTGAGAGGGGCAGACAGACAGAAAAATTGACAGAGAGAGTCAAGATACTGAGAGGGATCGCCAGAGAAAGAACCATAAAAGAAAGTGACAGAACAGAGTTACAAAACAGATGTACAGTGACAGAAGAGAGTGACAGAAGAAATGTACAGTAACATAACAGATGTACAGTGACAAAACAGATGTACAGTGACAGAACAAAGCGACAGAACAGATGTACAGTGACAGAACAGAGTGACATAACAGATGTATAGTGACAGAACAGATATACAGTGACAGAACAGATATACAGTGACAAAACAGATGTACAGTAACATAACAGATATACAGTGACAGAACAGATATACAGTGACAGAACAGATATACAGTGACAAAAATATATACAGTGACAGAACGGATATACAGTGACAGAACAGATATACAGTGACAAAAATATATACAGTGACAGAACGGATATACAGTGACAGAACAGATATACAGTGACAAAAATATATACAGTGACAGAACAGATATACAGTGACAAAACAGAAATACAGTGACAGAACGGATATACAGTGACAGAACAGATATACAGTGACCTAACAAATCGACAGAACAGATGTACAGTGGCAGAACAGATATACAGTGACCTAACAAAGCGACAGAACAGATATACAGTGACGGAACAGATATACAGTGACCTAACAAAGCGACAGAACAGATGTACAGTGACAGAACAGAGTGACATAACAAATGTATAGTGACAGAACAGATATACAGTGACAACACAGATGTACAGTGACAGAACAGATATACAGTGACAGAACAGATATACAGTGACAGAACAGATATACAGTGACAAAACGGATACACAGTGACAGAACAGATATACAGTGACAGAGCAGAATGCAGCGTTACCAGCATAGAACAAATCATATCCACAACCAGCACACCAAACTCCCCCTACCCCCATCACATCCACCCCACCCTCTCCTCACAGCACACACCCCCGCCCACCTGCCAAAAACAACAACAACAATAAAAAAACATTCTGTTGTACATTCACGTTCAGTTTTAAGATGAACGCAAAGTGTATGATGCTGATAAGCGATTGCGAATGTAATTTATTCTTAGACCGCACAGATTTTTTTTTAAATCCGGAAATATCCTGAAGCTATTTATAGACACAGTACATCTTCTATCTCCACGGCACCAGTCCGATGGACGTTTCAAATTTGATGTTTTCCCGTCGGCTGATGTAGAGTTTCTCGTTAGAAAAAAAAATGTCAACTGGAAACAGCAAGTAAACAAAAAAGATATTCCATGATTCCATTAAATGGAATTCTCGACACGTTCTCTTCGTAATTAACTTCCAGAATATCTGCTTTATTTTTTTTTTAGTATTGTGTCGTGGTGATGGTTTTAATAAATACTTTGCGTTTTGATGAAACAAGCATACACACATTTTTAATTGAACAAACAATGATTTGTTCATTTAGTGCCGCGGAGAATGGTGCGCTACCAAAACATTTATTGTTCAGAAGAGCCACTGTGGAGAACAGGGGTTCTCACATTGAAAAGTTCCCACGATGTAGGTCTAGAAAACAGGATCATATATCTGCTCATTTAAATAAAATCAGATTTATATCTTTCATAACTCTATGCGTGTAGACTGCGGTTGGTTCCCATGGAGACAAGACAAAAAGCCATAGATTTTTCGTCTTTCCCTAAAAGACAGCGAGGCAGTTGAGGAAGGAGGTGGGTGGGGGGAGTTACTGGAGACGGCTGTAGCCCAAACCCCGTGAACCCTTCCCAAAAAAACCCTGGTCTGCCAAAGTCTCCTGGAAATTTTCCGACGGCTGAGTGCTGCAGGAAAAATTGGCTGCGTGCATAATTAGAAGTTGATTTGAAATTTTGTGTGCGCAACATGGTATTACAACCTACTATACGAAACCTTTGTGTGTTCAGTAAGAGTGTGTGTGTGTGTGTGTGTGTGTGTGTGCACGAGGTGGAGATGGTGCACTGCCGACTGCGTTATCTCCCCTCGAACTCGTCAATGGTTCTCGTGAGAATTTCGCCTGGAAAATGAAAATAAAACCCAAAATCAATTCAGCAGTGCCGTTTATAGTGAGCTTCCTAGCTACATGTCTGGGTTCTAATAGTTTAAGATGGTATTAGATTTGATTGGAATTTTTACTGGGAGCGGGGGGGGGGCTTTACTAGATCGTAGCCCAGTTTGCGTATTGATAAGAACGGTTCTGCAACTTACATAATTATGTGCTCCTCAAAATATTAAGCAGACTTTTAAGAATTACTGTGTTGAACTAAGAGTTCATCGTCAGAAGGCGGTTATTTCATTATTTCTTTTTTTTTTCCCTCCCGCGACTGCACGGCGTCTGCCGGACGAGAAAATGCCGGGAAAGTAGACTCTCATTTTCTGCAACAGATCAAATGCATTCCACTTGAGTAAGAATTTAAATTTAAACATAATTCAACTTTTAAAAAAAAAACATGCGAAGACATTTATAAAATATGACTAGGACTTTACAAATAGACCGTTGATGGGGGGTGGGTGGGGGAGGGGGGTCTGGGGTGTGTCTTGGGAAACCCTCGCTGATATACTTACCTGAAGATGTGAAGTTTCCTTTTTTTTTTTGAAGTTTACCTGGCCTTCTCAATCAACATTTTTATCTGCAACAGCTTATGCTAGTTTGAAATAATAATGAAAGTTCTATATAAAGCTCCTAGATGAAATACATGGATAAAAATAATGGAAGTTCTATAAAAAAAACAAATTTCCTAGATGGGAATACTTTGATCAAATAATGAGGTACTATTTAAAGCCTTAGATAACTATAAATAATTTTTCCTTACCAGAATAATTTGATGAAATAATTATTTTAAATTTAGGCTAAGCCGATTAAAGTTTCCCTTCACGGGTTATGATAAACTTACTGGCACAGGAAGTGTGCAGTTCTTCTGTTAATGTTTCCACGAATAGCGGATGTACTCATGTGCGTATTTAAGGGGGGGGGGGCAAAAAATGTCATATAAGGGGGGGGGGCATTTGCTCCTCCCGCCCCCCCCCTTATATTTGAAAAAAATGTCATAAAGTTGTTATTTGCCCCCCCCCCCGGGGCTGGAAAATTTTCGCCCCCCCCCCTGGAAAAATTCCTAGCAACGCCCATGGATGTACTGCTGCCTTTATTTTCCCAATTAATGTTGGGTATCCATTTTTTAGATAGGTGGCCTTGGAAATTTTCAACAGGACTTGACCAAAATGCCAAATCTTTCAGCTAAGATCGAACGTGGTAGCCACAGGTCGAGCGCACTACACCCTAGGGCCGTGTGTCTCCCTATTGAGGAAAACCTTTATAATTATTATTCTCTATCGTCAAGTCGCTTTAATTTTTTTCATGGCTACAAAATCCGGACTTAGTAAGAAACATTATCTCCATCCTTCTATAGACAACCTATTTTTACTATGCATGTAGTTTAATTCCTATTTCTAGTTGTGTCGTGCTGATTTATCAACTTCTGTTATTATTCTTTTATTTGAAACGAGGCGGTCGCGTGCCCATCAATTAACCAAAGGAACACTTCCATTTTAATTAAATGGATTTTTTTTTTTTAACGCCGCCATTGCTAGCATGGTAGGGTGTAGTGTGCCTACCACACCAGCATTGTTGGCGGCGCTGATGCACGTCTGCCATCCCTACCGAGCGGCGGGGTGAGTGTGCCCGCTATCATCTGCAGGGATGGCAGAAAGATGGGTTTTAATCCTTGCCAAAACTGGCCAGACCAGCAGAATGGCAAGGAACGGGGTTTTTCCTGCCACTCGGACAGAGGGGAGGGTGTAGTGTGCCTGTACCCTCAGCCCGAAATGGCAGGCTGCGCAAGTGTGCTTGAGTGTGACGGAGAGGAAGGGTGTTGTGTGCCGACCACATCCGTCACCACCGCCAGCTGTGAATACTGCGGTCTCGGATAGTCCTCATTGACCACAGTACCACCACCCTCGCAAGTGATGGTTTTTTTTTCCTGACTAGAGAACCCCTATGATCCATCCCCCGTGGATCATGGTATGTCTCTCAGACCAGGAAGGAGAGATCACAAAATATTTTGTAATACTCTCCAAAACAAATTTAATTAAATGGAGCGTTACTATAATAGTCTTTCCTACATATGAACAAAATTAATCGCCGTTGAAGCATATATAAATGTATACACTATTAGGTATTTAAAAATGGTTTTATTTAGTTTAAATACTATTAAAAAGTATGAAATTTGTAAAAAGAAATACAACTGATTGGTTAAAATTAAACTAATGTGGAAATATCTTAAAATAAAAAAAAGTTATAGATAAAAAAAAATTATGTAATTAGTATGTAACGAATACATGAAACTGTATTTAGTTTTATAAAAACTTTACTTACCCTTGTAATTAAATCAGGGGAGGCTACCATAATGAGATATATAAATATATATATGGAGGTCCATCCTTACCAGCGAAAAATTATGAGGTCATTGATCTGCAGGTTACAATTTCTTCATTGTCTTCATTTGAAAAAACAAGCAATTAAGCCTGTTCCATTCTGGACACAGGACGTGTTAGCGCATTTTCATGTTATGTATCAGTACGTTTGTTAGCTTTCAGTAAATATTTGTAAATTTTGGAAATGTTTATAAATTCAATTGTGTAATGCATATATCTGTAAAAAAAAATATTATAAAGACGTTTCTTTATATTTGAAAAAAAAATTATTTTCTCTTAAATCTAACTACAAGTGGTTTGTGGTTACTGAAATAGGACTCATAATTGAAAACATTCGAAATTATAGTCATTTAATCGTCCGAAAACTCCGTCAATTGTTGCATAGCTCTGATACTTTCAATTAAACTCAGAACACAAGCTTACTATTATTTTTTTAATAAATCTTGGTGAAACTACGTGCTGCAGTATTTCGCACCAAATGAACGGGCTATTGAACGTACAAGGTGTATATACATAATATATAAGCCCATTAGGAGCCCTGAAGCCCGGCCCTCAGAGGTCCTATCGCGAAATGAACTTTTGATGTACACATGGCAGGCCAAGACCTACAAAATGATATATACATCATGGGTCTAGGACTTATAGTTGCTGAGATATAGCGATCCTTTATTAATATAGCTTATATAGTAAAAAACGGTACTAAGGCCCCTTTTACGGCCCTGATAGGTCAGATCGCGAAATGGGAAAAAGTCATTTCTTGGCAGGCCAAGATCTACAAAATGATATATACATCATGGGTCTAGGACTTATGGTTGTTGAGATCTAGGGTGTACACGGACAGACGGACGGACAGACAAAACGGGGACAATAGAGCATTTTTTTTTCGAAAATGCTCTAAAAAATTATACATATTCATGTTTTATGTAACATGAAATTGTTTCATTTTTGTTTATAGATTATTTTTGATTGTTGGAGTTTGTTATTATTTTATGTACAAATGTATGTAGCTTTAATTTAAATGAAATAAAAAGAGAAAATACATTTTGAATCATAAACCATGTTACATATTTAAACAACTTGAAACCGATCTCATTGAATTTGTATGGATTTGCACTAGAACAATTGATTCTCTATACGACTTTTCACTTAGCGGCCAAATTTCGTGGAACGTATCTAGGCCGTAAAGCGAGGTATGGGTGTATATATATATATATACCACACTTTATATCGCTTTAAGCGCATCATCTTTACAGCGGGTCAGTTATGCCCCCCCCACCCCCCGCCCAAGCTCAAGTTGTTTGTCCCACTCCCTATCCCCCCCCCCCCCCCAAGGCCTCCACTACCTGTCCAAATAACTCCTTTCAGGACCACTCATCGTCTCGTGACACCTTAAAGTTTAAGAGACTTTTTGAATACTAACGACGTGGTCGCCATTTCTGAAAGTGGACGGGATATTGCGTCTCAGAGAGGAGAATTAACTAACAGAGGTTACGGAAACAGGCCTCGAAACTCTCCTGGAAGTATGCACATCATTTAGTTACCCTCTGCCGTTGTGTGATTCCTGGAAGTTTGCTAATAAAGAGAACGTGTATATGTGTGTGTTTGTTAGTGTGTGTGTGTGTGTGTGTGTGTGTGTTGTGGGCATTGTTTATAACGTCATTTTATAAGTCCAGTAGTGTTTTATCTATCAAAGATAAACATGGCTGGTGGCTGAAGAAAAACCATCCCATAATTTGTTCATGCACTTTTAGCGAAATAAATCGGTTTCATAACAAACGGTTTCATAACAAACGGTTTCATAACAAACGGTTTCATAGCAAACGGTTTCATAGCAAACGGTTTCATAGCAAATGGTTTCATAGCAAACGGTTTCATAGCAAACGGTTTCATAACAAACGGTTTCATAACAAACGGTTTCATAGCAAACGGTTTCATAACAAACGGTTTCATAACAAACGGTTTCTTCTGATGTTTGCACAAAAAATTTGTTCGAGGAACAGCTGAGATCCATGCCATAGCCGGCCGTTTGTTACGACTAAAGTGGTATGTCTGTATCCGTCTCTGTCCATTCACAGTATTAGCGAGGCTGCAGTGGCGATCGAGGCTCAAACAGATGGACACTGGCTGGTGACTTCATTGGATGCTCACTTTTTGTGGTGGTGACCAAGCCGTTAGCAAAGTGTAAAGATTACTTTAGAATATAATCTCGTTGCCTTACTGGTGGGATTAGATAACAGCCCCCGTTACACCCCCCTCTCTCCCCCCCCATGGCAGGGGGTGGGACGTGTAACCCTATCACATGTCGTGGGTCCCTTATTGGGGGGGGGGACCGTTAGAAACAATTTGGGGAGATTTTCAGATGGTCCCAAGGCACTAACTTTTATCACTAACGGGACTCAAACCCTAGAACCTCAGGTCAACGGTCGGGTACCCTATCCAACGACCATCGATTTTTCAACTCAATTGACCCCCCCCCCGGTTAAAAGAATTCAATCACTTAATAATGGCAAAAGAAAAAATAACTTAACAGATAATGAATCTGGAGAGTAAGTCAAGAAAAAATGTGCGCAAAATATGTCCAGACTTATTTTCTGAAATTAACTGTAATAAAGAGCTTCTTATTTAAGTGCAGGTGAAGGGGGAGGGGATGGGTACCCCCCCCCCCCAGTGAGAGAAGCCTGTAACCGAGTCACTGGAAAGATGCAACCGTTTTGCCCGTTAATGTCAGGGCTTAATTTGTGTTGATTGGTGTCTTCATAATTTACATTCTTCCATAGAAGTGGCTCTCACAGCCCAGTGGACTTTCTAGAGAAGCCATGGGGAAACTTCAGCCCGCGGGTTAAATCCAGCCCACCGTATTGTCTAAGTCAGCCCGCGGGTTAAATCCAGCCCATCGCATCGTCTAATTCAGTCCGCGGGTTAAATCCAGCCCACCGTATTGTCTAATTCAGCCCGCGGGTTAAATCCAGCCCATCGCATTGTCTAATTCAGTCTGCGGGTTAAATCCAGCCCATCGCATTGTCTAATTCAGCCCGCGGGTTAAATCCAGCCCACCGTATTGTTTAATTCGACACACGACTTGTCACTAGTTTCTAACACAAGCCTTTCATATTATGAGGTATATGATTACATGTGTTAGTTTTTAAAGGCAACACTGACCCGCCGTAAAATTTTATAACCAAATGTAGCCCTCGACTCAAAAACTTTGCCCATCCTGTTCTAGGAGGGTCGCCGAGTGATTAGTACTTACAAAAGTATAGGGTCACCAACTCGTTTTCATAAAAAAAATTGTTAAACGAGTCAACGTTATTACCAGTATTATTTTATAGTATAGGGTCCAAAGTAACGGCCTTTGAGAATCATTGTTCTAAAAATATTTAAGGATAGTTGGTAAGGGTCGGGGTGTCGGGATCTGTTGTTGTTGGGGGGAAAACGTAAAGTCAGGAATTTAAAAAAAAAAAATAAAGAGACAGTAATGTTTACAGTTTCCGGTTTCAGAGTTCACTTAACCTGACCCATTCCTTCTCTTCTTACGTCTACTCAATTCAAACTAATTCGGTCTTTGCTGTAAATTGCATTTTTGGAAACTACAAGAACAGAACGAAAGAAAAAAAATGTGCAAAGGTGTGTGTTTGTGAGTGCTTTTCTTTACGTGTGCTTGTATTTATGTTGTGTGTTCATATTGGTTAATTAATATGTGCCTATCCAGCCCCGTAGCCAAGGGGGGGGGGAGGGGCACTGGGGGGGGGGGAGAAAAAGAGGAAAAAATAAAGAAAAAGTAAATGTGCCCCCTTGCTGGGTATTGGTGCCTCCCTGCTTACTTTGACCTGGCTACGGGCCTGTGCCTATCTATATGGGTAAATTTATTCATATTTATTTACGTATTGTAGTTATTGTATGTATTGTTTGTACGTAAGAATTGTATTGTGTTGTATTGTATTGTATTGTAATGTTGTATCGTATTGATGTACTTCATTATCCCTAACGGGCCATCAAGTGTAGAAATGCATCCGTTTCTACAACCTCAGCGTATATGTGTGTTGTGGTAAGCCGCCTTTAATTCCCCAACTTAAAGTCAGGTACCCATTTTTTTTATAACAACATTCATCCAGTAACAGGGTAGAACTGAAAGTGACAGCACACAAGTAATCACTCTTAGAGACACACAAAAAAAATATTTTTTTCCTTCTTATAGCTTTTCTTTTTAATTTTCTTTAAATCCGAACAACTATCTACTGACTAGCTGTAATTCAATCGGAATGAATTATGCTAATGGAGTTCCCCACTAAAGCCATTGGAATATAACAGTCTCCTTGGCTAAAAGCTTGAGAAACGAAACACAAGGAAAAAAAAAACTTTTCTTTAGTATAAATTCAAAGGTCACTCACACTATTCGACCATTAGGTCAAGCTGGACCTCCTCCGCTTCGACCACAGCCCCACCCCCATAACATCTAAAACCCAAAACGTTGTCCTTACAATCTCCGGGGGTAGAAGTTAAAAAAGATGGATAGAGTCGCGATCATTGGTGTTGCTATGGACGCACGTTTTTCAATTACATAATACAGTAATACTTTTAAATACAAACGTTCCAAAAACTCAAACAACCTGAAAAGCGAAAAAAAAAAGAAAAACACTTTTTGGTCCTTGAAGCCGAACGTTGCTTTTTAGAATGTGAACCACTGCGAGTTTTTTTTTTGTGTGTGTATGTATGATTGTGAGTTTCGCTAGTCCATTTCATTAAGTTATCATTGCTGACCGTTTTTTAAACGTTTTGTCTATTGCGTTACTTGTCTTACATAATATATATTCAATGTTAGGAAATACATTTCGTGCGATTTTTTCGACATCTTTCTTTATGCTAAACTTTCAAGGTCATACATGTGTGTGTATGCGTGTGTGTGTTATTCTTTTAAGTAGAATAATAACAACTCATTGCATTTGTCATAAAATATATATATATTTTTTGCTGTGACACCAAATGTAGTCACGTGATAATAATTTGAATAAATTGAGTTGGGGGGATTCTGAAGCAATTTATTTAGGGAGTAATGACTTGGATCTCGCAATGACTGACCTGTATCTCGGAATGACAGACTTGGATATCGGAATGACTGACTTGTATCTCGGAATGACAGACTTGTATCTCGGAATGACAGACTTGGATATCGGAATGACTGACTTGGATATCGAAATGACTGACTTGGATCTCAGAATTACTGACTTGGATCTCGGAATATGACTTGTATCTCGGAAAGACTGACTTGGATCTCGGAATGACTGACTTGGATCTCGGAAAGACTGACTTGGATCTCGAAATGGTTTATTGATTCCAACTGGTTTCTCTAACAGATAAAACATTCATTAAGATGTATGGACTTATATTTTATGTTGTGGCCGAGTGGTTTGAACGCACGACTGCCGACCTGAGAGTCTCGGGCTCTTTTCTCGGTGAGAGCCAATAGAAATTTTTCAAGTAAAATTTGATGTCAAGTCCCTTAAGTTCACCCAGCTTTAAATGGGTACCTGACATTAAGTTATGGAAGTAAAGGTGGCTGGCGTTAAGCTAGCTAACCACACAATCCCTTCATATGCCGAGGTTATAGAAACAGATGCATTCTACACTTCATCTGCTCCGATGGCCGATAAGACTAAGGAAACTTTTATGGTATTTTACTTTAATAAGTTCTGGCTGCTTTAATAAGTTCTGGCTGCTTTAATAAGTTCTGGCTACTTTAATAAATTATGGCTGCTTTAATAAGTTATGGCTGCTTTAATAAGTTCTGGCTACTTCAATAAGTTATGGCTACTTTAATAAATTCTGGCTACTTAAATAAGTTCTGGCTACTTTAATTAGTTATGGCTATTTTAATAAGTTATGGCTACTTTAATAAGTTATGGCTGCTATAATAAGTTATGGCTGGTTTAATAAGTTATGGCTGGTTTAATAAGTTATGACTGGTTTAATAAGTTATGGCTGGTTTAATAAGTTATGGCTACTTTAATAAGTTATGGCTATTTTAATAAGTTATGGCTACTTTAATAAGTTATGGCTATAGAAAACGAAAAAATAATTTGCTTACGTCAGTTCAGCCCCTAACACAAGATGTCAACACACATGTTTGGAACATAAGATGTCATCACGCATGTTTGAAACACAAGATGTCAACACACATGTTTGAAACACAAGATGTCATCACACATGTTTGAAACACAAGATGTCAGCACACATGTTTGAAACACAAGATGTCATCACACATGTTTGAGACACAAGATGTCATCACACATGTTTGAAACACAAGATGTCAACACACATGTTTGAAACACAAGATGTCATCACACATGTTTGAAACACAAGATGTCAACACACATGTTTGAAACACAAGATGTCATCACACATGTTTGAAACACAAGATGTCATCACAAACGTTTGAAACACAAGATGTCAACACACACGATTGAAACACAAGATGTCATCACACATGTTTGAAACACAAGATGTCATCACACATGTTTGAAACACAAGATGTCATCACACACGTTTGAAACACAAGATGTCATCACACACGTTTGAAACACAAGATGCCGCCGAGTCATTTGCTTGGAATTAGAGTGGTTCTCATCCGGCTTCGTTCTTCTGCCATGTTCATTCATGCATTCAACAAAACTGCATGGATTGAAAATATTCGCACCCTTTGGACCAGTTTAAGTTGAAATCGCCAAAGGGGAATAACAAGCTCAGAGACACACAAAAAAAGAGAGAGAGTAATCGAACTTCGTTAGACTTTTTTTTTTTTTCTATGGTTTTAATGGACTTTTTCATTTGAACATTTTCTTTTTACCTTTCATGTTTTTGAAAGATTTTGTCCACCAAAAAAAAAAAAATTGAAATAAGAAGCATTTTTTAAAATAATTTCTCCGCCGTACTGGTCATGCGATATGTTGACAGAAAGTCAAATTATAGTCTACTGGTTTTGTGTTTTGAAATGTATGTTTGTGTGCACTTTTAGTGACTTGCATGTCTGGATTTAAAAAAAAACAAACATGGAATGGAAAAATAGAACTTTAAAAAAAATGGATTATTAATCGATCACTCTGGATGTTATTCAGATGCTTTTTGGTTTAAATTATATTAAATGAAAATGTTGGAGAAATACATTGGCTGCGGAAGTACAATTGGGTAACTTAAATGGTGAATCATTTTTGTCACACTGACAATCTTTGTTTCACTGAAAATCTTTGTTTTACTGACAATCTTTGTTTCATTGAAAATATTTGCCTCTCTGACACTTTTAGCTTACCTGACAATCACCAAAAATATATGTTGAACTGACAATCTTTGACCAACTGACAATCCTTGACCAACATGCATTCTTTGACCAACATGCATTCTTTGACCAACTGACAATCTTTGACCAACTGACAATCTTTGACCAACTGGCAATCTTTGACTCAAATAAATTTTATTACTGACAACGATGCGTATTGATGGTTGAGTCATAAGTAGATATTGGTCTTCATCGCAAACTATCTTTTGTCACTCTGGACTTCTTCATACGCTAATCATCCCATACAACATAAACCACTTTACTTTAATGGTACTATAAGAAGCTCTTCAAAATATTTTTTCGTTAGACATGACATCACCGTTCACAGTTATATCACAATAACCTCACGCAATAAGATAACAATCCTTCGATCCAGCAATACCACAACAACAACCTATTCATGTCTCTTTTTGCCGTCCTAGATCTCTTTGTCTCTCTCTCTCTCCCTCTCTCTCTCTTTCTCTTCTCTCTCTCTCTCCCTCTCTCTCTCCCTCTCTCTCTCCCTCTCTCTCTCCCTCTCTCTCTCCCTCTCTCTCTCCCTCTCTCTCTTTCTCTCTCTCCCTCTCTCTCTCTGTCTCTCTCCCTCTCTCTCTCTCTCTCCTCAAGCCACAAGTGCTGGTAATAGGATCAAGCCTCACCAAATGCCTCCTAGCGAAAACAACAAAATATATGGACTGGACCGAGTTCATCGGATTGACATTGTGTGTGACTGGGGGGGGGGGGGGTTGGGAGGGTGCTTTCTCTCTAAACTCCCTCCTCCTGCCACCTTCCCCCCAACATCAACGCCTCTCGTGGTAATGTTGTGGGATAAAACACATTTCTAGCTGGCGTGTGTCCCTTCAGCTGATCTGATAAAGGATGCCATTCAATAAGACATGATTTCCATCCTTTTTTTAAACCGAACACACAACAAACACACACACATACACACACTCACTCACACTCACACACACACATACATATGGAAACTTGGGGGAGGGATGATATATAGAAAATAAACAAAACAAATAAATTACATTTTCTGACGGCAAACAACAAACTTACAACATGACAGCATCAAGTAATGTTGTTTAGTACCGTATTCCCCCATGTAAACTAACATGACAGCATCAAGTAATGTTGTTTAGTACCGTATTCCTCCATGTAAAACTGACAACATGACAGCATCAAGTAATGTTGTTTAGTACCGTATTCCCCCATGTAAAACTAACAATATGACAGCATCAAGTAATGTTGTTTAGTACCGTATTCTTCCAAGTAAAACTAACAATATGACAGCATCAAGCAATGTTGTTTAGTACCGTATTCTTCCATGTAAAACTAACATCATGACAGCATTAGGTAATGTTGTTAAGTACCGTATTCCCACATGTAAAACTAACAACACGACAGCATCAAGTAACGATGTTAAGTACCGTGTTCCCCCATGCAAAATACCACATTTTAACTTCCGAATTTCGGGGCCTAAAATCTGGGTTCGTCTTATGTAAGCACATGTCTTTCAAACAAAGACATTCAAATCCCCCCTCTTAATTTTTAAGCACCGAGATCAATGTTCTTCTAATAATGGCAGCTGTTTTTTTTTTAATTTTATTTACATCTGGGAATACGGTATTTTATAAAACCAATCTCACAAAAAAAAAACAACATTTGAAGTCACTTAGGTTGAAATAAATGTAAAGTGCAAGTTGATTCAAATTTTCAATATAACTAAAAAAAAAAAAAAATTTCTATTCAGTACGTGAAATAATCGCTTCTAAATTTCTCTCTCTCTCTCTCTCTCTCTCTCTCAATTTCTCTCTCTCTCTCCAATGAATTGTTCAGTCAACACCCTGTCTAGTTTTACCTAGATTAAAAAAAAATGTATAATAAGCCAGACGTCCATTATCTTGTTAACTTATCACTTACAACCAATTCAGTCAGATTTTAAATCCCCCCCCCCAAACAAAACAAAGGAAATGTAAATGTAACAAATGTTGCTTCCCCCCTCCTACCACCCCCACTGACACATTCAAATGTTATTTTATTGGAGTTGAGAGTACATTACGTGTAAAGTTTCTATGATAAATATTATATTTTTTTTTTTTAAAGTTGTAAATAAGAAAAAAAAATGTAGAGACTACAAGCTATTTTAAGAAAAAAATATGGTAAATCAGACGTGAAAACCACAATGGCGCTCGTTTCCATCCTCTATCTTCGCGTCTGCCAGAGATTCTATTAAAGACTACAAGCTATTTTAAGAAAAAAATATGGTAAATCAGACGTGAAAACCACAATGGCGCTCGTTTCCATCCTCTATCTTCGCGTCTGCCAGAGATTCTATTTATAGCAACAGTTTTTAAAAGTCTCCCCCCAGACATGGCGGTTATAATCTTACACGGTGACTTATCAGCCCCATCAGAGAATAAAATGTCATGACAACGCTTTCGGATTAACAGCGACTTTGGCTTATCAGAAATGTATTATTCATTATTTTTCATTGTCTATTTTTAACTCTCAAATTCGTAACAAATATTTTGTAATAACTTATTGATTTGATTATTAAAAAAAAATGGTTGAAGGTGGAAGACATTTTGATTATGAAACGTATTTCATAATACAAATATTTTTTTGTTTTTTTTAAACATCCACCAATAACTGGAAAAAAAAAAAGAAAAAGATTGTATCTTGTCATTTGTAAGATGACCTCCCTTCTTGAACGCAAAGTCTAGTCTAAAAGTAGCAGAAGTCCTGAGGGGGGGGGGGATTTTTACAAAGGATTCTGTAGACATGACCGCGGGGATTTCATTCGGATATCTCCGGAATTGTTCGTCGAATCCAACCAATCAATGACGGGTAACGGATTCCGTTGCAGAGCATGAGGAGGAGGAGGAGGGGGGGGGATTAAATATGTTACATTGGCTTGGTAGCTGGTGGAAAGAGGAAGGGGGGGAGGTTATTGTTTGCAAGTGACCTGGCGAATTTATTGATGTGTCAGGTTACTTGGGTGTGTTTGCTCTCAGGTCAGAACCTGGTATCTCACCATTGGTCAGCTGGTGTTTATGATACTGTAGAGACCAGAGATTAGCGGACAGCGGTCGCGTCCGCTTGCGGACGCAGATCCGCAGACTTTTCCGAATCCGCGGACTGACAGCGGACGCTTCGTATGGTTAAGTTGCGGACTCGTGGACTGACGTGGATCTTCTTTAGCGTTACCATAAAAAATTTCAAGTCATTTATTCAGCTAAATTTCAGCAATGCGGACGCGCGGACTGACTGCGAACCAATGTTGTAAGATTGTGCGGACGCGGACGCGGATCATTGATAGAAATCCATGGACGGACGCGGACGCTAAATTACAAGATCCGCACACCTCTGGTAGAGACCGCTGCTACACATGTATGCATGTGGCATTGTTAGGGCTCATTGTCTGTCTGGGCCCTTTTAGTCATAGTGTGTCTGTCTGTGCCCTTTCAGTCACAATGTGTCTGTCTGTGCCCTTTTAGTCGCATCGTGTCTGTCTGTGCCCTTTTAGTCACAGTGTGTCTGTCTGTGCCCTTTCAGTCACAATGTGTCTGTCTGTGCCCTTCTAGTCACAGTGTGTCTGTCTGTGCCCTTCTAGTCACAGTGTGTCTGTCTGTGCCCTTCTAGTCACAGTGTGTCTGTCTGTGCCTCTGTGTTTACGTAAATCATCAGCTGTTGTTTATGTCAACCGGCACTAAGTGCCCACGTCAAATGTTCACTGTTGTGTCCATGTTTACAGTTTATCCATTGCCCTTGTTATCTAGCACTCTGTGTCTTACGCTATTTATCACTATGTGTCATGGTCAGCTATCATGGTTTGTCCAATGCCAGCTATTCCCGCTTCCTTGATGTTTGTCACTGTTTGCGCATGTCAATCGTCTATGTTTATCGAGATGTGTGTAACCACCACGTGTGTTTGTGTGTGTGTTCGTGCGCGGGCGAATGTGTGACTTTGTTTGTGCCCTAAGCCGCTTTGTGTGCCTCTCTGTGTGTCTATGCGTGTTAGAGAGAGAGAAAGAGAGAGAAAGAGAGAGAGAGAGAGAGAGAGAGAGAGAAAGAGGGAGAGAGTGAGAAAGAGAGAGAGAGAGGGGGGGAGAAAGAGAGAGAGAGAGGGAGAGAGAGAGAGAGAGAGAGAGAGGGAGAGAGAGAGAGAGAGATCTGTAAAGTCCCAGAAAGGTTGAGATTCTTATCTCTTAGATCCTATATAAACCACTATAGGACAGACTTTTTAAAGTCTCTTTCTTTCATCTCCACCAAAGCCGATAGTTCAATGGCAATGGAGGCACCACGGGAGACTTGGACGAAACTTTAACCCTGACCGGAAAAAAAAAACTCCCTTGGGTCTCACTCACCAATGATCGAACACGGAACCCGTAGGTCGAGCATCCATCCCCTTTACATAGACAGATAGATCGATAGATAGATAGCTATAGATAGATAGATAAAGAGATAGATAAAGAGATAGATAGATAGATAGATAGATTGATAGACGGATAGATAGATAGATAGATTGATAGATCGATAGATAGATAGATAGATAGATAGATAGATAGATAGATAGATAGATAGATAGATAGATAGATAGATAGATAGATAGATAGATAGATAGATAGATAGATAGATAGAGGAATTCCAAACACACAACCATATTGCTTCTCTCATTGGTGGAAACTAAGTGTAGATTTTCTAACGGCAACTTCTTCACTCTGCGACAACGCTGCTCAAAGAGCATTCACGTCATGGTTTCCTTCCCTTGTATATAGTTCACTACTGGTAATGTTCTCTTCCCCCCCTCCCCATTATAAACTATATAATGTATCTAGTTTGTTTACATCACTGGATGCACTAAGCACGCTGCAGAAAATTATAATAAAAATAATGAAATGAAACAAGGAAAGATAATCTCCATTCTCCTTTCTTTTTTTTTTTGTTGAGCCTTTTGTCGACGGAGTTCTCTTCCCCTTATTCGTACATGTTTCTACATCGCCAGAGAAAAGACGTGTCAAGCGTGATGGACATTGTCGACTAGTGTAGCCCGGGGGTGTGGGGGGGGGGGAGGAGGATGGGGGAAGGGGGTGGTTTAAGAACATGGATGAGGGTAAGTGGTCAAGGCAATCCACCCCCACCCCCTCCCTCCCTCAGCTTCTATCCCCCTCCCCCCATCCCCTCATGAAAGTGAGGCAAAACAAGTTAATGGCCGCCAGGGGTGAGTTGGAAAAAAAAAAACAATAACGTGTGGGGGGAGGGAGGAGCGGGTGGGAGGGAGGGAGGGAGGGAGTTTGTGTAACACCCACATTTTTCAAGCTGGTTTAATGCTGACCGCATCGTCTGACCACATTGTGCAGTTGTGGTGTCAGCCGCACCCCCCCCCCCCCCAGTTTTTGTCAGGGCCGCCGTGCTGTTCAACTGATGGACCGGTAATTAAGTTCCTTTTTCCTATAGCTGTTTTCTGGGATGGGAGGAGGGGGGTAGGGGTTAGTCTACTCTGTTGTGTGTGTGTGCGTGTGTGTGGCGTCACAGTCAGAGCTTATGGACTGAGCGTATGGGTGGAAGTTAGATGAGGCCGACAAAAAAAAAAGGATTGAGTTTTTTCGCATGTGAGAGCGTCGTGTCTAGAGCAGTATGGGGAATTTTTACATTAATTGGGGGAACTTTTACGTTAATAGGGGAGCTTTTACATTAATTGGGGAACTTTTGCATTAATAGGGGAACTTTTACGTTAATAGGGGAACTTTTACATTAATTGGGGAGCTTTTACATTAACTGGGGGAATTTTTACATTAATTGGGGGAACTTTTACGTTAATAGGGGAACTTTTACATTAATAGGGGAACTTTTACATTAATGGTGGAACTTTTACATTTATTGGGGGACTTTTACATTAATTGGGGGAATTTTTACATTAATTAGGGGGAATTTTTATATTAATTGGGGAGCTATTTCATTAAATGGATGACCTTTATAATTAGTGGGGAAACTATATTTTAAAGGGGTAACGACCCTGTATCCGACCCCTCTACACAACATCATTCTATAAAACCCAGCCTTTTCATACGACCCGGAATCTGACTTCGGTGCCATCCCCTTAAATGACGTCATAGCTTGCATGGACTGGACGCATCAAAGGAGGGAATTTTTTTTTCCAGTGGTAACGTGACATTTACTGTTGACAGCGACATGACTGCTAAGCTTGACTGATTAAACCTCTGGAACAGATTTGACTTATATGTCCGAAACATGGTGGGAGGCAACTGAGCCCTCGCATACAGGTGTGTGGGGGGGGGTGTGGGGTGTGTGGGGGTGTCAGTATAATTAAAGTCCCTATAAGGATGAGATGTTTACCCCTTCATCACGTGAACCACCTTATCTGGCAGCTCGTTGTAGTGCCCATATATATATATATATATATATATATATATATATATATATATATATATATATATATATATATATATATTCATCCTTCACCATAGCAGGGTGTGCAACGGCTATGGAGGTATTACGTGGAGACCCATAACTGTTGGCTTCAGCAATACAAAAAGTAACCATCAGCAATACCAATGCTGCTATTAGGTGTCCCTTTCAGCAATACCAGGGCTACAGCTAGCATTGGATGATATGTTAACATTAAAACGTCAAGTGTCAGCATCACGGCAATAAAACATGTTAACGAGTTGTCATAAAGTGTTAGCGTAAAAAGAAATGAAATGTTTACATCAGCAATGAAAGATGTTAAAATCAACAAGAGAGATGTTAATTTTTGCAGTGAAATAAAGGTTAGACTTAATACCAGTTACTTATAATATCGGCGCATATGAAACCACAATCAAAGCCTAGCCATTCAATCCCCCCCCCCCCAATCTTTACGTCCTTTTAACCAATCATATCTTTCCTCATATCCTTTCTGCTCCAAAAGAGCTCACGAAAAAAAATTATGTGACGGCTCATTTCATTGGCTGATCACATCGCGTGTTCAGACCTACTGAATGACGATGGCTATCTGCGATGGTTCATTTCTTTTTCTTTTTTTTTCTTTTTCCGTCGTAACCAAATCCTCTTTCTGTCATTAAAATAACATCATTATTGCTCTGTCTGGCGTCACTCACAGACTCTCTCTCCCCCCCTCTCTCTCTCTCCCTCCCCCTCTCTCTCCCTCTCTCTGTTCCTCTCTCTTCTCTCTCCCCTTCTCTCTCCCCCTCTCTCTCCCCCTCCCCCTCCCTCTCTCTGTCCCTCTCTCCCCTTCTCTCTCTCCCCCACTTTATCTTCTCTCTCTCTCTCTCTTTCCCTCCCCCCCTCTCTCTCTCTCTTATGATATTTCTCTTTATGTCTCAAGATCATCTTTACCCACGTCTCATACGTTTTTTCCTCACTCTGTCAATTTCTTACTCATGTCTTGAATCTTAAAACTGACCCTACATCCAACTGCCGTCTGTCCTAAAATACTGATATATCTCTCTTCTCGTATATTTTTAATCTTTAGCTTGTCAAATTCGCGTTTAAAGATTGATTGACATGCTGACCGGTCGTATTGTACTAATAACTTTTTTTTGTGAGTGCACATTTTTATATATCGGTAAAATGCGCTTAAAAAAATATTTGTAGATTGCTTTGTACTAAAAAAAAAGATCATATTTTGGTTTAAATACTATTAATATATTGATTTAAAAAAATATATATGATTCATGTTTTAAAAATGAATTAAGTTGTTAATACCTCAAGCAAAATGATATGACTACAATTTCTTTTAATGTAAGTATACATTACTTAGTAAAACACAAAAAAATATACTGTATTTATGTTTGTTTAATTTGTAATGACCCTTTTAATGAAATAAGCTGATGGGGGGTGGGCATGGGCGTCGCTAGGAATTTTTCCAGGGGGGGGGCCAACATTTTCCATGGGGGGGGGGCCAATAACAACTTTATGACATTTTTTTTAAATGTAAGGGGGGGGGGGCAAATGCCCCCCTCTTATATGACATTTTTGTCAAAATGTAGGGGGGGGGGTAAATGCCCCCTTGCCCCCCCATGAATACGCCCATGGGGGGGAGGGGTGATCTAACCACCCACGCCTGCCATGTTCAATGTGCTCCGGTCTCGGGCATGCCATTGTGACCTCTTGTAATTATCTCAGAGATTATTAGTATTTCGATATTGCATGCATAAGTACATACCAGAGGTGTGCGGGTCTTGAAATTTAGCGTCCGCGTCCGTCCGCGGATTTCTATCAATGATTCGCGTCCGCGTCCGCAGAGAGATCTTACAACATTGGTCCGCAGTCAGTCCGCGCGTCCACATTGCTGAAATTTAGTTGTTTAAATGACTTGAAATTTTGTATGGTAACGCTAAAGAAGATCCGCGTCAGTCCACGAGTCCGCAACTTAACCATACGAAGCGTCCGCTGTCAGTCCGCGGATTCCGAAAAGTCTGCGGATCTGCGTCCGCTGTCCGCTCATCTCTGGTACATACATCCTATTCATTACCTGGATGTTTTTTTTATTATTGATTGTATTTCGTTTACTGCATCCAAGTTTTTAATCAACAAATAAACAAAGTGTTCTCGTCCATTTAATTAATATCTTGGCTCGCATCTGCAATTTATTAGCATGTCGGCTTTTTTAAAAAAAATTTCTAGTTTAATAAGATCTGGGGTTGTTTTTCTTCAAATAAAATATGCATCACTGTTGTTGTGTATCTAATCAAAAACCCAACCACCGACAGATCTCCCCGCCACTGTTCTCCATTCACCCCCTCCCCCGGGTCCTATTCACCTTATCTAACACCTGGCGCTTCATTGTACGTGCATCTTTGGCGCTTCATTGTACGTGCATCTTTGGCGCTTCAATGTACGTGCATCTTTGGCGCTTCATTGTACGTGCATCTTTGGCGCTTCATTGTACGTGCATCTTTGTCGCTTCATTCTACGTGCATCTTTGGCGCTTCATTGTACGGCATCTTTGGCGCTTCATTCTACGTGCATCTTTGGCGCTTCATTGTACGTGCATCTTTGGCGCTTCATTGTACGTGCATCTTTGGCGCTTCATTCTACGTGCATCTTTGGCGCTTCATTGTACGTGCATCTTTGGCGCTTCATTGTACGGCATCTTCTTTGGCGCTTCATTCTACGTGCATCTTTGGCGCTTCATTCTACGTGCATCTTTGGCGCTTCATTGTACGCGGCATCTTTGGCGGCGCTTCATTTTACGTGCATCTTTGGCGCTTCATTGTACGCATCTTTGGCGCTTCATTGTACGGCATCTTTGGCGCTTCATTGTACGTGCATCTTTGGCGCTCCATTCTACGTGCATCTTTGGCGCTTCATTATACGGCATCTTTGGCGCTTCATTGTACGCGCATCTTTGGCGCTTCATTGTACGCTCATGTTTGGCGCTTCATTGTACGCTCATGTTTGGCGCTTCATTGTACGCGCATCTTTGGCGCTTCATTGTACGCTCATGTTTGGCGCTTCATTGTACGCTCATGTTTGGCGCTTCATTGTACGCTCATGTTTGGCGCTTCATTGTACGCTCATGTTTGGCGCTTCATTGTACGCTCATGTTTGGCGCTTCATTGTACGTGCATCTTCGCACATTAATGAAATCTACCCCCACCCCTCACCCACCCCCCACGGTTTTCACCATTTGTGTTTTTGCATTTTTGTATATTGGATCACTCCTGCTCTAATTCAGCCATGGCCATACTATGGCCCGCGGGTCAAACCCGGCCCACTGGGATGTTGTATCTGGCTCATGGCCCCCCGCCACTCGTTTCAGAATGAAGCACAGCAATATCCTTTTAAGAGATGACGTTTGCGCTTGACATTTCTATGAGTTCATGTCAAGACTCAAATCCCCTGATCTTGGGACGGCCCGCCAGTTAATTTTACAGAACCAAATGAAGCCCACGATTCTAAACGATTGCCCATGATGTAGAAGGTAGTGATCCTACCGACGTGATCATCCATTGCAGCAAAATATTGCTCACAAGTTATACATCTCCAATGACGAGTGTGTTACACAATCTGTACCTTACAAACAATCTCAGCTCCTTTATAAGCCATCCCTTCACATAACCTAACATTTAGATCCAACTTGAACAACCCACACATTGGTTTTATATTTTTATGAAACCACCAGACAGTAGTAATGTTGTACTCAGAGAACTCTTTCTGAAAAAGAAAACAACAACACCGACAATATAACACGGTTGTTCCGGCCTAGTTATGAAAATAAACTCACGCTAATTGGAACGACCTGGTCTGAGAGTGTTCCAAAACTTGAAATAACCAGAAATCAAAATGACCTAAAGACATGAAACTAAAGAAAAAGTCAATTACTAACAAGTTTAAAGACATAGTTCAGTTTAAGACGACAATATTGACGTGGGCAAACAACGTCCAGCGAACCACGTGCGGCCCCGCCTAGCTGTTTTGATCCGGCCCGCAATTGAATTTTAAGTACATTTACCTTACAGTTATTCATATGAGCACTCTATTTTTATACTCTTAGTCCCGGCTATTCTGTCAAATTTAAGAGCCCAAATGTGGCTCACGATTCATAAAGCTTGCCCACCCTTGTAATATGTAATCTACCAATTCCGCGATTCCGCTACCAGCTATTCGATATGTATAACCTAATGGAGTCCAATCAATATGATATACAAATCATTTTTTTTTTTTGGTTAATACAAATGATGTCCAATGCCCTATATCCCAGTGAAATATGAACGCCTGTATACGTGGAAAGGGGAGGGGGGGGGGACAATGTGTAACAACGTTTGTTATCTCTAATGTGACTTCCATGGTAATAATGTTTGATGAGACACGCCTACATGAAAAAATAAGAATATATATGCCAGCCTGACAGCCCCACTAGTAATAAGTAAAGGGGCATATGGACCATTTACATTTTAATTGAGACCCTGACGATCACGAGATGGCCCCATCAGGATCGTTAATTTCCAGCAACACACCAAATAATGCCAGCTAAAAAAGGTGCAGGCCAGAGATATGTTCAGGATGCTTCCCCTCCCCCCCCCCCCCCCGCCCTCTTTCCCGCAATCCGAGCAGAGGCGACCTTGGTGAGGAGGGATAGTCAAACCTGTAGAACCTTTGGGTGTACACATAGAAATTTTTTTCTGAGCATTTTCGAAAAAAAAATGCTCTATTGTCCCCGTTTTGTCTGTCTGTCTGTCTGTCTGTCCGTCATCACCCTAGATCTCAACAACCATAAGTCCCAGACCCATGATGTATATATCATTTTCTAGGTCTTGGTCTGCCAAGAAATGACTTTTGTCCGTTTCGCGATCTGACCTCTGAGGGCCGTAAAAGGGGGCTTGTAAAGTACCGTTTTTTACTATATAAGCTATATTAATATAGGAGCGCCCTAGATCTCAGCAACCATAAGTCCTAGACCCATGATGTATATATCATTTTTTAGGTCTTGGCCTGCCAAGTGTACATCAAAAGTCCATTTCGCGATCTGACATCTCAGGGCCGAAAAAAAAGACTTTCCTAGGTACCGTTTTTGCTTATATTTTAAATATTAATAATAAAAGCTAATCAAAGGGGCGTAATCATTATTTATTTTTGTAACAGTTATTCAACATGATTACTTTCCTCTCTTTTTATCAAAACACGGGGAAAAAAATACGGATTTCGTTCGGCGAAAATGCTCTAAAATGTCCTTTGTCCGAAACGGAAAAGACTTAAATTGCTGGTTTATTATTTATAATTCATTTCTTCATTGAATACAACTCCACGTATTCCTCATCTGTACAACAAAATTTGGGTTCATATGGATGGAGGACATTATATATTTATATAGATAGATGGATAGATAAATAGACAGACAGACAGACAGTTAGATAGATAGATAGATAGATAGATAGATAGATAGATAGATAGGTAGGTAGGTAGATAGATAGATAGATAGATAGATAGATAGATAGATAGATAGATAGATAGATAGATAGATAGATAGATAGATAGATAGATAGATAGATAGATAGATAGATAGATAGATAGATAGATAGATAGATAGATCGATGGATGGATATGTAACAATGTTAACTTATGAAATATAGGTCAGAGTTTGCCCCCCATACCTGATAACAAATAAAAACATGTAGGACACAGACACAGATTTTTATGAGAATTCCAAAACAAAACATTCCAGTATGTTTCCGTGTAACATGAAAAAATAAAATGGACAAAACTCTGTAAACACCGGTACAACTCTCCTGTTGGTTTTTTAACTGCCTCCCCCGTACTTAATTTTAATTGCTCTCTGATTTTTTTTTTTAAACTATGACTGCCAACTTTCTTCCTCACATTATTATCCAGAAAAAAATGAGGTTAAAAAAAAAGTAAAATAATATATATATTTCATTTTCTTCTAAAATCTAGTAAACTCAAAAACAAACCAAACCAATATCTAGATCTGGATATGAATTCGCCCAGTTCGCAGCCCTGATTTTATGTAAATTTTAAAAGAAACATTTAAAGTTTAGGAAATTGTCGAGTTTCAGGAATTATGCTTTTGCCAGAACGTTCGTTATCACATACCATTGGATACGACGATACCCCATAGGTTGGCAGGCCCTGTCGGACTAACCTATTTTGAGAAAAGTAAGAAAGTGCCCTGGGCATCAAGGGAAGAGAAGGGCACCATAAAAAGTAAAGTTTTCTAATTTATCATTTTAACTATTCAATTCATTCAACTTAAATGTGTTTTTTTTTTTTTTACAATAGAAGTGTAATAAACAATGAATCATACATATTGTTGTGTGGGAGAAGTTTACTGACATTTTTGAAGACATGCGTTTCGTCTCCTGGAACTAGTTTAAACTGTGGCGGAATTTTCGACTTCAGACAGTTCAACTCACGGACTTTTCGACCTCGGACAGTTCGACTCACGGACTTTTCGACCTCGGACAGTTCGACTCACGGACTTTTCGACCCCGGACAGTTCGACTCACGGACTTTTCGACCTCGGACAGTTCGACTCATGGACTTTTCGACCTCGGACAGTTCGACTCAAGAACTTTTCGACCTCGGACAGTTCGACTCACGGACGTGAAACATGTATTATTGTGATTATTATATGTGTTTTTTTTTAAATCTCTAATAAGACGAAACCCTCAATTGTGTTTTGTCTTTACGAACATTGAAACACAACATGTCAGAACTTATCATGCCAATTGAAAATTACAAAATCCTTTAATACAAGTTGTTATAGTACTAGCTGTACCCTGCAAAAACTTTTGCATAGAGTTATATCCCCGTTAAGTTTGATCAGTATTTTTTGTTTCGGACAGATCCGAGATATTTTTCATGATTCTTTATTACTATTGTTCAAGTTTGACGATTTTAAAAACTGGAATACTGTTGTATTAATTCTTTACTTTCGATTTAAAACAGAACCCACACCGCTATTATTTGTATAGATGCTCATTTATTTAAATTAAAAAAAAAGCAAAGCTACCAGGTGTAGAAATATAAAAAAAAAGCAAACGAGAACATAGAGTCTGTGTCGCTCATCTTGATAAACAGTTTCTTTCAAGTGTCGGGGGGGGGGGGGTCGGGGGCTAACAATATGGACGAGTGTGTGCGCGCGTGTTGATGTGTGTCTGGCAGACTTGAAGGCCCGACTTGTTGAAGGAAACACTTGCTGCTGGTGCTGTACACATCGTCTTGGATTACGTAACAAAAAAATCTGGGTATTTTCAAGTTTTTTTCTGGGTTTTTTTTTTCTTTCTTTTGGGGGTTATGTCATTCTGGATCAGGACTGCTTGTTCGTCAATTTACTTTTCCAGTGGTTCACAATGAAGTTTATATAAAGGTTTGTGTATACGTTAATAATACTATGGGTGGACGTATAGCCGAGCGGTGTAGCATGCTTGACAGTCAACCTGAGAAGACCTTGGTTCTCTCTTTGATTGATAACCAATGGGGAATTTTCCCAGGTGTAATATGGTATAAAGTCCCTCTTAAGTCCACCCAGCTTTAAATGGGTACCTGACATCAGGGAAGAAAAGACGGCTGGGCGTTGTGCTAACCACATAATCCCTTCATCAGCCGTGGTTACAGAAACGTATGAATGCTACACTTCATCTGCCCCGATGGCCAATTAGGCTGAAGGGGCTTTCTTTGTTTTATACAGTAATACAGGGATATAAAGATATACTGATTTGATAATGCAGCTCTTGTACATTATCGCTACGATATGTAGCTTAACAAAGTCAGCTACCGGAACGGGATATTAAGTAGGCATCCTTGGCGACATGGGTTATTGCCCAGTCTCATTAGGGGGAAGGGGGGGGGGGGAAGTGGCGCAGTAGCAGCCCTGTGATATGTAGCGATTTCTGAGTCTAGCCCTCGCTGCTCTTTTTTTTTTCTTACCACATAGAAAAACGAAAATACATTTACGGCTCCAGGTCCGCCCTGCTCATGACATTCGCACAAGACCCCGCGTATGACACTCTCTCAAGGCCCCACATATGACACCCTCCCAAGGCCCCGCATATGACACTCTCCCAAGGCCCCGCATATGACACTCTCCCAAGGCCCCGCATATGACACTCTCCCAAGGCCCCGCATACGACACTCTACCAAGGCCCCGCATACGACACTCTCCCAAGCTTACGCATATGACAATCTCCCAAGGCCCCGCATATGACACTCTCCCAAGACCATACCCCCTCCCTTACCCACAAATGACATTCGTGTTAACCAGTGAAAACATTCATTTCTAGTAAAGACAGTTTTAGGACCACCGCTTCCACTGTAATCTATTTTTAAAAGATTCATAACGACACAGTGTAGGAACCACTGCCCCCTGCATTGGATACACTATTAACTTAAAGGAACACGTTGATTCTAACAGGCACGCTCTTGGAGGGAGCGGGGGGGGGGAGAGGTGAGGGGGGGTGACTGACTGACAGATCTGGTGCCGGAAACTGTATCCCACCAGACAGACATCTGTCACTCCCCGCCTCCCTCCCTCGACCTCCACCGCCAAACCCCCCAATATATTGAAAACAAAAATTGGTTCAAGAATGCACATCTTAAAAAGATGTTAAAAGTTAAAAGACACGGTTAAAGATACAATTAAACCTAGTGTAACGGTTACATCTCACCGACGAGATAACATTAAACCTAGTGTAACGGTTACATCTCCGTATCCGTGTAAACTCTGTTAGGGTTGACATATAAGCTTACGAGATGTGGTCGTTATCGTTTTTAAGATCAAAACTTAATTATGTTTGAATGTTTAGGCCTAATCACATAGTCTGTGACGAAAACTTACATGACGTACTAAAATCTAAAGGTCAGTCTATCGTCTCCGTATATTCGTGACATGGGCCTGGAATCAATGAATAGAAGACTTCAATCAATAACTAGAAGGACGGGTGGTCGAGAAATTTAGACCGGATGCGTCCCGGATTCGAACCTCATCATGAACATGCAGATTCTGATGAAAGTTACAAAGTCCACCCATCTTTAAGTCTGGTACCCGACTTTAAGTTGGGGGAGTAAAGGCGCCTGGGCGTTGTGCTAATCATACAATCAGGGACTTAAAAGATCATTACTTTTTATGTCTAACTATCATATATAATAATACTCATTTCCAGTGTGCGTTAAATCGAAAGTAAAGAATTAATACAACAGTATTCCAGTTTAAAATACAACCATGGGAAAAATCGGATCTGCCCGAAAGCAAAAAATAACCTAGCCTACCGATCAAGCTTATGGGGATATAACTCTATGCAAAGGTTTTGCAGGGTACAGCTAGTATAATATAAAAAACAAAACACATGATAAATTAATAAGCGCATGCGTCATATATTTACATTATTTTGTTAAACACTTGATCATATACAAGGTATATTAGATGCAAATTAACTGTTACTTTGAACGACTGTTAGCGTGGGGGTAAGTTCCCTACAACAACTGATTTGGTCACGTGATAAGATATTCTGGTCACGTGAAAAGATGTTTTGGGCGCGTGACGAGATGTTTTGGTCACGTGATGAGATGTTTCGGTCACATGATGAGCTGTTTTTTGGTCACATGATGTGCTGTTTTTTGGCCACAAAGCGAAATTAACATTAAAATAAAAAATAAAAAAAACACCGATTGATATTTTTTAATACAACATTCTCAAAACATTCGTATAAAATAAACACACACACACACACACACACATGCAAACACACACATATAGGCTAAACAAATACATAAAATTTAGCGATTCGCGGACCCCCCCCCTCCCCCACACCAGACGACCCCGTTTGTTTGTTTATTTCGCTACCCGCCGTTAGAAGAACAAAATTAAAAATAATAAGAGAAAGTAAATGTAAAATAAAAAATGTGTTCTCAGTGAAGTCATTGACTACAGTGATTAATTACTATGAAGTGGATGAATGACTAGTTCGAAAAATCAACATGAAAAATCAAAAAAAAAAAAAATCAAGTTAACTACATAATACCAAAACTGTCAAAAATAAATATTTTTTTTTTTGTGTTAAGCCGTATACGATGCCACCCCCTCCTCAAATCAACCCAACTCCCCCCCCCTCCCTTCCTACCTCCCATAAAAATGGATCCGTCGCCTATCCCTGATACCTCCCCCATGCTTGCCATGCTCTCTCTCTCTCTCTCTCTCTCTCTCTCTCTATCTATCTATCTCTCTATCTCTCTCTCACACGCACACTCTCTTTCTCTCTTTATATCAATTTATCTTTCTCCGCTTTCCCGTCAAACTCATCTGTTTATTACCCCACCCCCATCCCACCCCCACCCCTTCACGTTTGTTGCCTGACGGTAAGGGTCAATGTCATGCCCCTCCCTCCATACTGGTTACACTTCTCCTTCTATTTCCCTACCCCTCCCCCACCCCGTCCCGTCTCCCCTGTCCGTGTCCCCACCCCACGCCACAGAGTGAAAAATATCTCAAGGGGGTCCTCGATGTTAAAATAAAAATTGAAATGAGGGAAGGGAGGGAGGGTGGGTGTGGGTAGGGCGTTTGTGTGTGTCTGTGTGTGTGTGGGGGGGGGGGAGGGGTTGGTTATCGAAATGGGAATCTAGCCATCACAATGGTAATCAGCCTTCACAATCGATTGAGGTTTACGTAGCTCACTGTAGCATAGGTCCAGGGTATGTTCAGAAATAAAATACAAAGTTTTATTTTTGGTGTGTAAGTCGTCCTTCATAGAACCAGTGAGTCTCAAAGTGTGGATCGAGGGATGAATTTATAATAATGTCATAAATCGAGGGATGAATTTATAATAATAATATCATAAATCGAGGGATGAATTTATAATAATGTCATAAATCGAGGGATGAGTTTATAATAATGTCATAAATCGAGGGATGAATTTATAATAATGTCATAAATCGAGGGATGAATTATAATAATGTCATAAATCGAGGGATGAATTTATAATAATGTCATAAATCGAGGGATGAGTTTATAATAATGTCATCAATCGAGCGATGAATTTATAATAATGTCATAAATCGAGGGATGAATTTATAATAATGTCATAAATCGAGGGATGAATTTATAATAATGTCATAAATCGAGGGATGAGTTTATAATAATAATGTCATAAATCGAGCATACCAGCATATTAACCTTTGAGTTTTTTTTTTTTTTCATTTATAATTTTCGTTCCTTTTCTTTACAGCCTTTAAGTGCGTTGTGAATAATACACGTTTGAGAAGCACTGGTCTGAAACAATAGCATAGTCTTGGTGTTTTCCCTTTAGACGAGGTGTTAAGCATAACGGGTGGTTAATTTGAAAATACATAATCGGCTAGCCTGGCGTACGTGTGTATAACGTCCGCGGCTAAAAATAGTCTCACTCAAGGGGAGTGAACTCTTGCTTGACTAAAAATAGTCTTGCTAAATTCCAAGTAGTGCGCAAACCATGTAAAGTTGTAAAGATGGTCAAAGGGATACAACTCAATTATAAGGAGTCACTCGCCGGTCCGGGTACCGGGCCTTTGATCTAGTAAATTAATGAAATCGCAGTCAAGTGACCTTTCAACTTCGCAGTAATTATAATACGGAGAGATGTTGTCTGGGCAAATAACTGGGGCGATTTCGCATAAATTATGCAGCTGGGCTGTCTGGCGACTGCTAAGAGGTCGGCGACTACATTAGACGACAGCTGTTCCTGCCCGGACCATTGGACTTTATATCGCTCATTGTTATCTGTTCCGATTCTGCATTTCCGCCTTTGGGTTTGTATGCCGGACGAAGACCCAGCGAATCATTTCGCACGAAAAAATCTTTATTTTCTATGTGCGAATAATTTACCCATTAGGCAGAGCTTGCTTTTTTTTTTCTTAGAACTGAAACTGTAGCTATAAGGGTATGAAAGTCGTTCAGTGTAGAGCGCTCGACTGTCGACCTGAGGGTCCCCGGTTCGAACCTCAGAGAGATCCTAGAGATTTTTTCAGGGTGAAAGCCCCCCCCCAGTCCACCCAGCTTTAAATGGGTATCTGACTTTAAGTTGGGGGAGTAAACGCGGCTGGGCGTTGTGCTAACCACACAATCCCTTCATTTGCCGGGGTTATTGAAACAGATGAATTCTACACTTCATCTGCACCGATGGGAACTTCACTTTTATTTTACTGTAGCTGTAGGATCCTAATCAAAGTTTAACAAGTTAGGTCTGAAATATTCATTTTGAACGTGATGTATATGTACGGTCATAATTCACACCTTGTAAAATGGGTTTACAACTGACATTCTAGTAAATGGATGGGTTGTAACGGCTTTACTTACCGTTTGGTTTATCTCCACCTTTACTTTTGCCTTCCTGCTCTTATCTTCCCGTGTCGGCTCTATTTCAGGACATGCCTAGTAACAGTGTGACCTGATTTTTAGATTTTGTAAACCATCTAATCCCAGCTCGTTGTAACTGTTTTAGAGACAGATTTGTAAGTAGACAGACATAAAAACATAGGACAGCAGACAACGGCAAACAGATTAATCAGATTAATAAGACGGAATGATAGATAAACAGACATATAGACCAGCAGTCAGAAAGACAGATAGATTTGATAGATTAGATAGATAGATTAGATATATAGATTAGATATATAGATTAGATAGATAGATTAGATAGATAGATAGATAGATAGATTAGATAGATAGATTAGATAGATTAGATAGATTAGATAGATTAGATAGATTAGATAGATTAGATAGATAGATTAGATAGATAAATTAGATAGATTAGATAGATTAAATAGATAGATAGATAGATAGATAGATAGATAGATAGATAGATAGATAGATAGATAGATAGATAGATAGATAGATAGATAGATAGATAGATAGATAGATAGATAGATAGATAGATAGATAGATAGATAAAGATGTGCCGGACTCCCCAGTCTAATTATAGCAGCCATCAATAAAGACAGCAGGTTTACCTGTGTCCTCAACAAGGCAGGTGTCCAGCATCCATTTTGAAAGTAAACATTTGTTAACCAACCGTTAACTGTTTACTATTGTTCATCATCTGGCAACATCATTGTTACATCATGGTGCACCTAAAAAAAAAAAGTAAAAAAAATAAAATAAAAATTGACAGATTGTTTCTAGTCTGGTCAATATTGTAACTGCGGTTAAATAAGTTCTATGTTGTAACTTGTAACTGCGGTTAAATAAGTTCTATGTATATTGAAAGATTCATGTTATGTGTGACGTGTGGTAAATGTTGAAGGGTGTTGGAAGGGGTTTAATTTAAATAATTTACTCTTTAAATTCTAGATAAACACTGAGAATTTCTTCCTATTGTTTTTGCTTTAGTGGTTGCAAAAACAAATTATTATGAATTATTATGGCGTAAATAAAAAAAAAATGTTGAACATATTTGATCTCAATCTTCTAACAGTATTTTTTACTAATGTAGTATGGCGGAGTCTTTATCATTTAACACCTGTCGCTACATCATTGTGTCTGATTGTAAACATTAATGAAAAAAAATGTTAAAAAAAACACTTTTCGGTCTATTTTTCAGTAATCTTTCCCCGGTGAACCGTTAGTTCCAACCAGGAGGTGCCGGGATTAAGTCCCCTTTTTTTCTGCACCAAGCAGTAAGCTTTAACCAATTTCGCTTCTCCCCTACCGCCCCCCCTCCCACCACCACACATTACATAAACTGTATATTTTTTTGTTCCAGTCTTCCATCTTGTGTGTACTCTTTAACAGACTCTTTAAATGATGCTCCGATGATTAATACTTTTTTTTTTTAAAATAGTATAAATTGTGTTGTACCGAATCATCTCCTGATGCTCTGATTCTGAAGGGTTTTTGTTTTGTGTGTGTCAGCACAGGTTGCTTGTGCTATGCCTCAAAGTTTCTAACGCAATGTACTTTAGTTATTTATTATTCCTAATACTAGTATTGAAAAAGCGTCAAAACATTTAACTCTTAATCGACGGCAGATTTTTTCGCCATTTTTCATTACCAAAAACAGGTGTCCTTATATTTTGGACTATGTTGTCTGTTTCCTTTATAGCCCATATATGTGTTACATATCATTTTTATTTTCTTCTTTTGGGTAGGCTTTAATGACTATAATAATTTCGAAATGTGTTTGGTGCCCCTCTCTTCCCTTGTTGCCCATCTCTTCCCTTGATGCCCATCTCTTACCTTGATGCCCATCTCTTACCTTGATGCCCATCTCTTCCCTTCATGCCCATCTCTTACCTTGATGCCCATCTCTTACCTTGATGCCCTTCTCTTGATGCCCCTCTCTTCCCTTGTTGCCCTTCTCTTCTCTTGATGCCCATCTCTTCCCTTGTTGCCCTTCTCTTCCTTTATTGCCCATCTCTTCTCTTGATGCCCTTCTCTTCCCTTGATGCCCATCTCTTCCCTTGATGCCCACCTCTTCCCTTCATGCCCCAAGCAAGAGACCATTCAGCTTTAAGTTAAATTACAACATTTCGGAGCTGCCCGAACATTATTCTTGGGATCATGCCCAAAGGGGCCCAGTCAGCTATAGTAATCTTATATTTGATGACCTGGCGATTTGTGGGTGGGTGTGTTCATAGTGAGCCCCTATTTGATGGGCAGTGTCTGGGGGGGCGGGGCCGAGATTTAATGGCGACTGTCCTGATTAGGCATCATTTTTAGTAAAACGATGGAATAAAATTGTAAAAAAATCTGGTTAACTTCGATGCTCATTAAAAGGAACTATCAAATTTGACTCATAAAAATGTATTAAAAATTGATTAAAACGATAAAAACACAAAATAATCAAAACTAACTTTGTATGCAATGAAAATAAGTGCACTTTTTTATGTTACATTTCAAAAAAATTAATTCTAACTGAATTATTATGGCGTAAATAAAAAAAAAACTCTCGTTCTTTGATTTGAATTTCATTTTCAGGTTGAAAATTAAAATTGCTAAATCTGGATTAACTGATTGAAAAGTTCCCCAAGACTGCCTAGGGAAAAACTTCTAGGATGCTGTACGTCACAGGAGGTAAATTCTTTAATGAAATATTCTAATTTTAGATTCTCCTTTACATTAAAAAAAGTTGTTTCAATAAAGAAACAAAATTTGTTTATTTCTTAAACGAAAAAAAAAAAATAAACATTTTTTTCGGTTTAATTTAGTTGGCAATTTTTAAGTGACTTTTGATTTTTATTGAAATTCTAATTTTAAAGGTTTACTGTTTTTTGTACTTTTTATAAAGTGCACTTTTAAATTTAGATATGAGAATTAGATATTGTCATTATTTGAGTTAAATTATTGAATGTAGTGATATTATTACATGTTCATGTTTTATATTCAAGTCCATATTACGTTCGCGACTATTACGCTCTGATATTACGCCTTTAGCTCAGAATATTGAATACATGCATTTTTCATTCCCTTATAATTTATTTGATTTTAAAATTTCAATAATTAAGTAATGATATAAACGACATCATTTCGCTATGATAAACATTTTTCCTCTTTGTGTAGAACTGTTTAGACCAAACGGGTAAACATTTTATTAACAAGGGATGAATAAGAAACTTTAAAAAAAATGCATCACATTTCGAATAAAAATTCACTTTTTTATAAACATAGTCCATTCACTGACTTGGGAGTTTGAGTTTTGTGGTGAAAATTGATATGTGTTTCCGGACGCCACCCGTTTAACAAACAGGTTGCGTTGCCTTGCGGTCAAAATGGTGTCTTCAACATAGAGTCAAGATGATGGGAATCAAAAGACCAGTGCAGGTTTCCTCAAATTAGTGAATTTTATTTCGATCAATGAGTTGTTTTTTTATTGATGAATGAAGTCAAACAAAAGTTAAAAAATTTTCTCTCCTAAAACGTGGGAAACATATGTTTTGTCTATAATAATATCTGATTCCGATTCCCCATTTACTATATTGGTACACATACTATCATCTATAAGGTACACAAACTATCATCTATACAGTACACATACTATCATCTATACGGTACACATACTATCATCTATACGGTACACATACTATCATCTATATGGTACACATACTATCATCTATACGGTACACATACTATCATCTATACGGTACACATACTATCATCTATCTATAAGGCACACATACTATCATCTATACGGAACACATACTATCATCTATAAGGCACACATACTATCATCTATAAGGTACACATACTATCATCTATACGGTACACATACTATCATCTATACGGTACACATACTATCATCTATCTATAAGGCACACATACTATCATCTATACGGAACACATACTATCATCTATAAGGCACACATACTATCATCTATAAGGTACACATACTATCATCTATACGGCACACATACTATCATCTATAAGGCACACATACTATCATCTATACGGCACACATACTATCATCTATAAGGTACACATACTATCATCTATAAGGTACACATACTATCATCTATAAGGTACACATACTATCATCTATAAGGTACACATACTATTATCTATACGGTACACATACTATCATCTATAGTAGTAGTAGTAAGTAAAGTTCCCTTAGCCCTAAAGGGCCATCGGGGCAGATGAAGTGTAGAATTCATCTGTTTCTATAACCTCGGCATATGAAGGGATTGTGTGGTTAGCACAACGCCCAGCCGCCTTTACTTCCCCAACTTAAAGTCAGGTTCCCATTTAAAGCTGGGTGGACTTGTGGGACGACTTTGAAACACATTTCGTCTGGAAAAATTCCCATGGTTCTCACCGAGGATCGAACCCAGGACTCTCAGGTTGACAGTCGAGTATCTACACCACTCGGCCATCCGTCATCTATAAGGTACACATACTATCATCTATAAGGTACACATACTATCATCTATAAGGTACACATACTATCATCTATACGGTACACATACTATCATCTATAAGGTACACATACTATCATCTATAAGGTACACATACTATCATCTATAAGGTACACATACTATCATCTATACGGTACACATACTATCATCTATAGGGTACACATACTATTCACTATGTACTTTTATATCTTTTTATCTAGATATTTTTTGTCTGCAAAACTGTCTGAGACAAACAGACATTGTCTTCAGTAGGATCGCTCCCATTAATCGCAGGAAATACAATTAAAACAAATGGCCGCCTTGAAGTGGGCTGGGCTTGGGGGGTGGGGGGCGGGTTGAGACTAAATTAAAGGGCCACTACTCGGGCGTCACATGGTTTCCGGAATAATAACTCCCAGTTGACCCTTTACGGTGATGTATTAACCGGGGAATTATGTTAGATGTTTATAAGTCTCTCAGATAATTCTGAAGTAACCGGGGAATTATGTTAGATGTTTATAAGTCTCTCAGATAAGTCTGAAGTAACCGGGGAATTATGTTAGATGTTTATAAGTCTCTCAGATAAGTCTGAAGTAACCGGGAAATTATGTTAGATGTTTATAAGTCTCTCAGATAAGTCTGAAGTAACCGGGGAATTATGCTAGATGTTTATAAGTCTATCAGATAAGTCTGAAGTAACCGGGGAATTATGTTAGATGTTTATAAGTCTCTCAGATAAGTCTGAAGTAACCGGGGAATTATGTTAGATGTTTATAAGTCTCTCAGATAAGTCTGAACATGTTTTTTTTAGAAAGGAGGACATTAAAGTGCGCATCTGTTGATGTATTCATTGTTCTGAATAAATGATCCTCAATCTATTAGTTCTATATCTGGAAATGAATGATTTCAGATATTGGCTTTATTTTCAATCGTCTTGTTTGTACAATCGATGCATCTTTAAAGATAAGAACTTTTATATTTTGGATCCTTTACACACACCGTTGGGGCACTTGTTTTGATTTGACATAAATTGTTTGTTGATATGACCACCTTAGTCAATGGTGCAAAGGTCAGCGAGTCACCACGGAGAACCTATTATTAAACTCACTTGGTTTTGAAATATCTACTGGTTCGATGTTCGATGAGGACCAATGGATATTTCAGGTCATGGTTTTAGTCCCCACTTTGTCTCCCGTGGTGCCTCCATGGCCATTGCACTATCGGCTATGGTGGGGATGAAAGAAGGGCTTTGCAAAAACCGTCCCTCTCGTGGTTTATAGGATCTAAGAGATTTCATCTCATCCTTACAGGGGACATCACACACACACACACACACACATTTACACACACACACACACACACTCACACACACACTTAAAACACAATAGTAACCTTATTAGTCTTCGTAGGATTTCGGATGAGGATATTTTTGGTAAAGTTTGAATTTTTCACCTAAGATCAAAGTATCAGAGACGTTAATTACTTCATAAAAAGGCTGTACTAGACCAATGAGATTAAAAAATTGTCTGCCCCCCCCCCGACGAAGTCTGTCTGTTGTTCGGTTCTATTGTCGAAATTACAGACCTGAGCCTGCAGGGACTTCATCAAATAACAGACTGGGTCATGATACTGATTCAGATGGAGATTAGGTCAATGCCTTGACCTAGTTTAAGGTGACAAACACATATAAACATCATTTCCCTGCGTAATGTCTACAGACCTTCATTTATGACAGATCATATCATGACTGTTATAAATGACAGATTTTCTTGACCATCAACAGTGCCGAACCTAGGAATTAGGGGGCTTGGCCTTTTTGTGGGCCCCTGCATTTTGACATTCGATACCATGACATGAGATAATGTACTTAATATTTAATGTAAAAAAAAAATTGGGCCCCCTCAAGCTGGGGCCCGCGGGGAACTTTTGAATTTGGACCCCCTCCCCTTTCTTTCACCCTAGGTACGCCTCTAACCATCAAACATGACAGATCATCATCAAACGTAACGTTGAAAAAAAAATTGGATCGTCTTCTAACAAAATGGTTTTTGTTTTCCAAACAAATTATAATTCATTCTTTTTTTTTCCTTTAACTTTTCAAAGCTAGAAAAAAATATAAATACTAACACTGTCAAAGTTTATGTAAAATGTACTTTTTAATAATTTAAACTTTGCTTAAAATTTAGATTAAAAAAAAATAGCAAAAAGTTGACAGGCTCAACGTAACAACAATTAATGTCTCGCGAACAATTAAACAGAAAATACTGCAGCGCAGCAACGAGCGGGTGCCCCCACACGATTGGAAAGCTTATCAATTATTGACCAATCGCGCAGCAATTAAAAGACACTCAATGCAAACAACAAATTATGAAAAAAAGCTTCACGACAAAAGCAGTCTCAGAAAAATAACATGTTCATTATATATATATATATATATATATATATATATATATATATATATATATATATATATATATAATAATAATAATAATAATAATAATTATCCGTGAGTTTTGTTATTAAGTTCCTTTGTATTCTTGTGACATGTATTTTAATAGTCTGACAACTTCTTAACGTCTGTCAAGTTTGAAAAAAAAAATAATAGATTATGTCCTTGAAAAAAAAATCACAAGTCTGTTTGTTAAATAACTTTCGAATACATTCATTGTTTATTAAATAGATAAAATGACGAGATGAACAAAATAACAATTTGTTAATTGTTAGTTTTATAACTTTTCAGATTTATTTTTTTTTTGTGGGCTTTGTCCTAGTGTCATTTGAAGTTTTTGTTTTTGTTTTTTTCAGAAGGCGGTGGTGTAATGACGTATTCATTCAGTTGTGTATTTATTTTAAAATAATTTTCAAAGAAAATCGAGAAAGCTGCCGGTTTTGGTTGTTTTTTTTGCAGACGATACGTAGTTGTCTTTTCTTGGATCTTTTTTTTCCCCCATGATTCAATAGACCTCCATTTTAATGAGTAGACCGGAAAAAACGAACCGAGAGTCCCGGCGGACCTCAAGTGTCCTCATTATGAATTCTGCCATTTGTCCTGGCAGGACAGTGGCGGTGTGTGTGTGAGGGGGTGGGGGTGGAGTGGAGGGAGGTTAAGTAGAAGGACGAAAAGGAAGGGAGACTTACAGATTAAACAAAAATCAAGCTGTAAGGGTGGGGGGGGGAGGGGAGATGGGGGTGGGTGGCCCCCCTCCCGGACAATGGCTAATGACGTCATTCCTATTTAGTAGGTCACGTGAGCAGAGAGCGGATGTAAGCCTTGGAGGAATAGCTGACGTCACCTCCGGTGAACGTGCTAGGATTATTACAGTTAATTTGTTCATTTTGTTTATTTTTTTTTGTTCAACTTTTTTCAATCAAACTACAATTTATTTTTGTTTGTTTGTTGTTCTCAATGAAAGGATTGAAGAAGAAGTTCTGTAGAATAATTTTTTTTTTAAAATAGAGGGCGGGGGGGGGTGTACGCCTGTAATATTGAGAATGTCAAGGTCAAACGGTTATGTTTGAAGTTTCTTTCATAAGATGTCTTGGCTTCTTGAAGACATGTTGAACTATTTCTCGGCAAATTCACCTATACATGTCTTCTTATCTTTCTCTCTATGTATCTTTTTTATGCGTGTGCGTGTGTGTGTGTGCATGTCTACCTTTTGGACTGTGAGTAGAGAATTACGTCACTAGACTATATATATATATATATATTATTTTATTATTGTATGGGGTGTCTGCCGCACACATTAGAATTAATGTCAGAACCGGAACAAGGTCGTTCCTGGCCCCGGGCGCAGAGGAAAAAATTGGGGGGCTAAGAAGAAAGGTGGGGGAGGGGGCGCCAAATATGGTTTAAAAATCTGTTTAGCTAATTTCAAGTAGAACCTTTGTGGGGTGGGGGTGAGGGGTGTTGGGCGTCACTTTACTTAGATTGAGATAATTTGACGGAAGAATTTTTTGTTCTGACTACCTCGCGACTATGTGACCGGCCTAATAACATTAGTTATTTTAACGGCTTTATAACATTATTAGTTCATTTTACTGGCTTGATAACATTAGTTCTTTTTACTAGCTTGATAACATTCGGCCCTGAGTTTCAGATCGCAAAATGGACATTTGTTGTACACATGGCACGCCAAGACCTACAAAATGATATATACATCATGGGTCTAGGGCTTATAGTTGCTGAGATCTAGGGCGCTCCTTTGTTAATATAGCTTATATAGTAAAAAACGGTACTTTATAAGTCCCCTTTTACGGCCCTCAGAGGTCAGATCGCAAAATGGACTTTTGCTGCACACATGGCAGGCCAAGACCTACAAAATGATATATACATCATGGGTCTAGGACTTATGGTTGTTGAGATCTAGGGGATGACGGACAGACAGACCGACAAAACGGGGACAATAGAGCATTTTTTTTTCGAAAATGCTCTAAAAAATAATAATTTTTAACCAGAACAATCTCAATTTCAAGCACGGCCGGATTATGGCCAAGGGCTTATTACCAAAATGGAACATTTAATTGAGTTGGATTCCAGGCCATAAATGTAGATAAAATAAATCTGGGAAAAGATAGGCATCCGTAACTTACTGTGTGTGTGTGTGTGTGTGTGTTTACGTGACGTTCGACCTAACCAATCAGCAGACTGCAACACAAAGTCGTCATGCAAGGTGTTAAATTAAATGGTCAGAATCAGGATCCAGCCATTTCCCCCACCCCCCACCCTCTCGTGTAGTTCTTTTAGAGTAGCGGTCGGTAACAAGTGATTCCCTGGAACATCGGCATAGCTTAGCTCGTCGGAAGTAAAAGTTTGACACTGTTTTATTCACAGTCAGTACTCTTCCTTCCATAAATTCCTGAATGAACGCGTGGAATTGTTTCAAAACTGTTAAAAGTTAATAAGGAACGATAGGCACACTGATCACTACAAACATATGTTCATGTGGTTCAATGGGAGGAGGGGGGATGATATATTTAGTAGTCCGCGGGAATCAACTCGTGAACTGAGTAGTCCGCGGGAATCAACTCGTGAACTGAGTAGTCCGCGGGAATCAACTCGTGAACTGAGTAGTCCGCGGGAATCAACTCGTGAACTGAGTAGTCCGCGGGAATCAACTCGTGAACTGAGTAGTCCGCGGGAATCAACTCGTGAACTGAGTAGTCCACGGGAATCAACTCGTGAATTTAAAGGTCCAAGTGGTCGAAAATGTTACCAACCATTGCTCTAAAACAGGAGGTCAGCAAAGTGGGTTGAGTTTTAATTTCCCTAGCAGAAGTAATGGTGGATTTCCGTTAGGAGAAGGGAAAGAAGGGGGGGGGGTAGGTGGACTCAGAATAAAATGGTTCACTCCAGTGTAAAATGAAAAAAGATATTTTAAAGTAATGATTTTTTAAAGAATTTACCGCCTTCGGCTAATGAGCCAAAACATTACAAGCCGTCTTGCTGAGAGTCGCGGGCATTGAAATCAGCACAATGCTGGATCTATGGATTGTGAGGTTTTTCTGAAGTCTGGAGGGGGGGAGGGGGGAAGGTAATTTTGAAAAATAAGTGCTATGTAGAAAAATTTATTGAATCAGAACAGTTAATAGCCACGGACAGGTACTTCACATTAAAAAAAAAAAACTGGGGGAATTGTACTAAACAGAGATGTGATTGTTCATTGTACTAAACACAGATGTGATGTTCATTGTACTAAACACAGATGTGATTGTCCATTGTACTAAACACAGATGTGATGTTCATTGTACTAAACACAGATGTGATTGTTCATTGTACTAAACACAGACGTGATTGTTCCATCAATGGTTGCAACGCCGTGAACTCAACAGTAAAATAGGATAACCAATCAGAACTAATCTCGTGCATTGGGTAGATAAACAGAACGCCTTCTGTCCCTTTGGTCTAATTTTGTCAAAGTTATCTGCTCATGAAGACAAGAGTTTTGCACCCTGATCTGTACAGACACACAGATTAACACACACACACATATGCACACAATCACACACTCGCTGAATTGTTCAATTCCACGAAAACTGAAAGACCGACCATTCAAAAAGAAACGGAACATAGTCTGCAGGTGAAGTTTGTTACGCCTCAACAATAAACAGGTTCAAATCCACCTGTCCACGACTGGTCATCTGAAGTCAAGCTGATCACTACTGACCACGACTGGTCATCTGATGTCACGCTAACAGCTTCTGACATGACTGGTCATCTGAAGTCACGCTGACCACTACTGAACACGACTGGTCATTTGAAGTCACGCTGACCACTACTGACCACGACTGGTCATCTGAAGTCACGCTGACCACTACTGACCATGACTGGTCATCTGAAGTCACGCTGACCATTACTGACTACGAGTGGTCATTTGAAGTCACGCTGACCACTACTGACCACGACTGGCTAGATGTTATCGATAGCATTCACATTATTTTAATGCTTAATTTTAAGATGGTCTGGAAATGGACATGCCCGTTCTTTGTTCTCACTCCAGTGTCGGCTCTAGCTACCGGGAATTCTAGTGTCGGCTCCTAACGATTTTTCTGTGTTAATGGAGGTCATCAAGTTTTGTTTTTCTTTGTGGAAAAATTTATCATCATTACTGTAAGGGTAATATAAAGGAATGGAGAATCGTACAAATTTCAACTTTTTTTTTCGTTTGACCATAATCGACTTCTGAATCGGAGAATTTTCAGCCCAATTTCGATTTCTTTAAAACCGATCATTTTGTAGTGGAATATATTAATTTCTACAAATTTCTGTATAGTCCAATAGTTAGAATAATTGCAGTTGGAGTTATTATAGGAATCGGCATTTTAGGAGTAGTATCGGAGAAGTAAAATAAATCGATACCATCCCATCCCAACTGTTTATATCTGAAAAGGTCGCCCCAAGTTCAACTCGCCCAAGGCGCCAGTGACCATATGGCTGGCACTGTTTATACCATACCAGTCTATTTATATTTAGTCCGGTTATTTCTGTCAAGCCATCCTCCTCTGTGGGGGTGGGTGGTGATCAGTGATGTCCAGTTGTGTCCAGCCATTAAATTCTGTGTAGGGGTGGATGATGTTCAGTGATGTCCAGTAGTGTCCAGCCATGGGGGTGCATGATGTTCAGTGATGTCCAGTAGTGTCCAGCCATGGGGGTGGATGATGTTCAGTGATGTCCAGTAGTGTCCAGCCATTAAATTCTGTGTGGGGGTGGATGATGTTCAGTGATGTCCAGTAGTGTCCAGCCATTAAATTCTGTTGTGTGTGTGGGGGGGTTGAGGACTGGGCCTATGATTTCTTCATGTGTATTGATCATTGAACTCAGGGATTCGCAACCTATTCACCCCCCCCCCCCCATTGTATGATCTATTCTAGTTTGGGCGACCGCAATACTGACTTTCATATCGATATATCGATGAAGTAATATCTAATCAATATTTTTCATAGGTGCCATTTTACATATCAAGCATCCGCATGATGTTGTCCTCCCCTCCCCCCCCCCCCCGATTGAAAGGTACCCCACCTATTTCCCGTCGGATGGGATAGTTTAAATGGATTTTCGTGTTTTTAAGTCTTTTGCTGATATCCAATACATCTATTGATATCGCTCAAACTATATGATGTTGACAAATGATGAAAGTATTGATTTTTTAACTATCGATTTACAGTTGACACGCAATTCAAATATTTAAAACTGATAAAAGATCATTAACCCATTTTAAAAAAAGTATTGCTAAATGAAACAAAAAAAAAATAACAAATTTATTTTGTTGATGGATAACATTGATTCGTACGTCAGGGGAGCAGCATGAGGAACGGGAGGGGGGGGTGCTCTAAAAGAACACATGTCAAGGGCGCAGCTAATACGTGCCAGAGTCGGGTACAATAGTGTCATGTCAAATGACTTAGAAATATGTGGGTAACTGTGACGTCATCTCAGTTTGATGAGGCAATTGGCTAACGGTGAATAATGTCCCGACAGGGGGGGGGGAGCCCCATTAGCAGTGGGCGGGGGCGAGTGGGGGGATGGGGGGGGGAGGGACAGTCAGCCGCATTGTTTGCATTTCCATAAAAAACGGTTCTGTGTGTAGATCAATAAATAAATGAGCTAGGATTACCGTTCTTTAAACCTTGCCCGCCTCCCCACACACACACGCCCCCCCACACACACACGCCCCCCCCACACACACACGCCCCCCCCCTCACACTCCCACCACTGTGGCACAAAACGGCTGCCAAGACACAGATTTTTTTAAAAGTTCAGTTCTATTCTGACATTATAAAACAAAAAACCAACATAAGAATCTGGTGCAACACCAACAACATACTCAACGAAGTCTTTCCTTTTCAAACTATTAACATGGTGCGCTATTACGGGGAATGTTTTGAACCTTAACTATCTAAGAGCGTATTTATCCCTCCAGTCACTCTTCTTTATTTACCCCCAAACGTTCCTGTTTTTATACCGTCTTGGCATCTTTACTTACCAATATGGTTGGGTTATTTGTCTCCAAAAGATCAAGACCTTTGACTTTACGTCACTTCCTAGTAAACTGCAAGTACGGGGAAATCCCACAACACGTTGGTTAATTAAAAGCCAGACTTGCCTAAAACACACATTGTGGATTAGGGAGGGTATCGTGACTTTAGACGTGTCGTTTAGGCAGTGGCGCGGCGAGCTTAACTTGCGCACGGGGCACAATACCTTCTTAGCGCCCCCTCCCCATTCAAAAAAACAATATAATATTATATGTTTTACGGACCATTTGACGCCCCTTTGTGTGCAGCGCCCGGGGCATGATGCTTCCTCCCCCTTGCCCACCCCCTCCCTACGCCACTGCGTTTTTGTAAAATACTGTAAGTAAAATTCCCTTAGCCCTTAGTGGAGGGGGGTATTGGGGAAGATTAAATGTTTTGTAGCCACGGCATATTAAGGGTTTTTTTTTTAGGTTTGCACGATACATGTACCCAAAATGCTTCATGTATTTGTATGCGTTTGTGCAAGAATCATTTTCGACCAAACGAGACTAAATTAAGGCTACGAGAATAAATTAAGGCTAGCCTGCCTTACAAACAACGCTTCAAACAGTAATGATGAGGTAGGAGCCACAAATTGGGTCATAACTATCAACTATTCTATAGTATATCTCGCTGTACTGTATACGACGCATTATCAATTCATTCATATCAAATATGGCTCAATTCACACCCTGTAACAAATGATCTCTCTACTTCATATGTTATTCATTGAAATTTGTTTCACGGGGATAAAAACAAAAAACCCGTCAAAGTTTTTAGTGTGTCACGATTTCACAATGATTGGGAACCACTGATCAATTCACTTTTTTTTCTTCTTTTCAGTCCGAACAATTGTTTGGCAGACGAAAGTGAAGAGGATGCCGCCAAAACACTTTAACCATTAGGATTATCACCACCTACTAGCAGACGATGTGATTAAATCCATTAGAGTTTTGCAGACTGGAATCTGGAGAATAAAAGATTGGGGACGGATGTGGGGGATTGGGGGGGGGGGTGCGTCATGAAGTTAGTTTGTCGTGTGATTAGGTCGGAGCGAAGGTTTTCATTGTTATTAATTTTTTATTTTTGTTTATTTTGGGGTGTATTGAGTTTGTTACGTATTATGTTTCCTAAATTGATAGGCAGATAGAGAGAAGTGTATGTTGATAAAGAAGCTGAAAGAAAGCGAAAAAGAGAGATTGAAAAGAGAAGGGAGGGGACATAAACAGAGAGAGGGAGAGAGAGAAGAGAAGAGAGAGAGAGAGAGAGAAGAGAGAGAGGAGAAGAGAGAGAGAGAATATAGAAGAGAGAGAGAAGAGAGAGAGACAAGAGAAGAGAGATAGAAAAGAGAGAGAGAGAGAGAGAGAGAGAAGAGAGAGAGAGGAGAAGAGAGAGAGAATATAGAAGAGAGAGAGAAGAGAGAGAGACAAGAGAAGAGAGATAGAAAAGAGAGAGAGAGAGAGAGAGAAGAGAGAGAGAGGAGAAGAGAGAGAGAGAATATAGAAGAGAGAGAGAGAGAAGAGAGAGAGACAAGAGAAGAGAGATAGAAAAGAGAGAGAGAGAGAGAGAGGGGGAGGGAGAGAGAGTATAAACTTTATAAAGACTGGCAGACAAAGCCGTTCTTAGTGATAAAGGGGAGGGGGGAGGTGTAAACTAGGCGGTGGTTACCTGGAGGTCGACTGTACAAACAGGGCCCATTGTTGGGACACCCCCCCCCAATATACAATGAAGACCTGTCTGAGCACTCGTCAGGAGCTTAGGGCTATAAGAACTTCAAACCTGGGGGGGGGGGCATCTGACACAGACTATTAGGGCCCCAAATATATTCGGTTATATATTCCAGATGTCAACATACAGGGAATGCAACGGAGCTCAAATTTCCATTCGTTCCTCCCTCAAACTAGACGACCACCTAGCCTGGCCCCCCCTCCCCCCAGCCCCGGCCGTCCCGGCCTATTTCAATAAATTTCAAAAAAATTTCTACCAAACACGATGCTATAGGGCAGTGGCGACGAACCTACGGCACGCGTGCCACAGTCGGCACGCAGAGCCTCAACGGTCGATATGAGACCAACATATCACTTCCTTTAATTTTAATTGGATTGTTGACACTTTGCTATTAATGAGTTTTTTTTTTGTTTTGTTTTTGTTTTGTTCGTTGAATTTAGGGCACGCGGCCACAAAAAGGTTCGCCACCACAGATCCAGGGGACCCCGAGGTGACACAACCTTTGCTTTTTTTTTTGTAAGAAAAAAAAATAGATGCCGTTACTCAGCGGGGACGGATGGTCGTGCGGTAAAGCGCTCGACTGTCGACCTTAAGGTACCTGGTTTGACCTCCTGTGAGGAGGACCAAGGAAATTTTTTCAGATCTTGGCTCAAGTTCCCGATATATCTCCCGTGGCCATTGCACTATCGGCTATGGTGGGGGATGAAAGAAGGGCACCATAAAAAAAACTGTCCCACTAGTGGTTTATAGGATCTAAGAGATTTCATCTCATCCTTACAGGGACTTCACACACACTCAGCGATGGTTTGCCTAAATTTCAGCTAAAACCCAGCTTCTAGTTTAATTCTTATTGCACGCAATTTTAAAATAATTCAATTTTAACTAATTAATAATATTATAAATTAATAATAAACGTTAACATACAAGAAAGTAATAATTTTTTACCCACATTGAAAAAGGCACCGGTACGTCATACCGCAGCGTACCGGCACAAAAAAAACACTCTCTATAACAATCTCTGAGTTTTTCATTCCAATCTGAAGATGTATATTATGTTAGCAGTTTGTAAAAAAAATGTGTTTTTTTGTTATTCAAAGTTTCAAACTAATGAAGACATAAATATCAACAAAAAACATCCATTCATATTTCAGGTTCCATAACTCAGGTCTTCCACTTCTATTTTAGCTCTTGGACATAATGATTTACCCCCCTTAGTTCCACACACAAAATATCCAAATACTGATTAGCAGCGTCATCAAAAAATAAAAAAAAAAAATTTGCGGAAATTCCCAAGACGATTCTTCCAATACCCAAATCGTAATTACACCAAAAGAAAGCTAATAATAGAACGACCTACTTTGAGCTTAGCTCTTCGTCGCTTAACAAGGTATAATCAACTCACCATGCAGCTTATTGGATAAGGGGCTTTAATTGGCCTTTGGCTATGTTCCTCAGAAAAATACTGGGTTTCATTTTTTCACGCCCCCCCCCCCCTGGTTCTTTATATTTTGACCCCAATGAACTGTAGTGCTCCAGGTATATATGAACTCTACCAGCTGACTTTAATACCATATGGTGTTATTTTATTTTATGTAAAGTTTGCTTATTTTATATAACCTTGTTACAGTTTTGCGTTGCTTTTGATTCGTATGATATATTCTTTTTCTTCCCTGTTTTTATTTTTTGTTTTGTTTTATTTTTTTGTGTAGTCAAAACCAAATCTTTAGTAATGAAAACGCTTTTATTTTTTAAATCTACTAAACTGTACTGATGCACGCATTGTTCGGTCCCCCCCCCCCCCCCATAATTATTAATTGAGCATCACGCGGAGAAGGGTAGGGGGATGTGTGTTTCCGGTTTGTGTAATCTATTTTCAGATGTTGATGTATTTAAAACACAATGCAGACACATATGCAAATATTTTTTTTTTCAAATTGGGCTCCGCATCCTCTAGGACTGGCCCTAAAATTTAAAGCTTCCCAAGTATTCTACTTTTAAATTTGCCCCTAGGCCCGTGCCATAACGGCCCATTTTATAATATATAAGATTTTTTTTTTCCATTTTTCTTATGATAAACTACCTGCCTTGGTTTAAACAAGTTTTGCTTAGCCATACCGGTAGCTTAGTATTACTCTCATATTAAAATTGAAACAAGGAAAAATGGAATGTTCAATATTCCTTATCGACTTGAAAAAGTCAGGAAAATTGTTTAAATTTGTTGACATTATTTTTTCTTATTGATTTATTAGATTTATTGACTTACATTCATGACTTTCTAATTTTGTCGAATTAATATAATTGACTGAATAATTATGTTGACTCATTATATTGGACAAGCTAATGTATGCGTTTGCTAGCTAATGTATGCGTTTGCTAGCTAATGTAAATGTTTGCTAGCTAATCTTTGTGTTGACTAGCTATTGTATGTGTTGACTAGCTAATGTAAGTGCTGGTTAGCTAATGTATCTGTTTACTAACCAATGTATATGTTTACTAGCTATTGTATGTGTTTGCTAGCTAATGTATATGTTTACTAGCTATTGTATGTGTTTGCTAGCTAATGTATATGTTTACTAGCTATTGTATGTGTTTGCTAGCTAAAGTAAGTGCTGGTTAGCTAATGTATATGTTTTCTAGCTAATGTATGTGTTGACTAGCTAATGTATGTGTTGACTAGCTAATGTAAATGTTTGCTAGCTAATGTATGTGTTGGCTAGCTAAAGTATCTGTTGAAAAGCTAATATATGTGTGTTTTCTATCCGATGTATACGTTTGCTAACTAATGTATTAGTCGAATAGCCAACCTTGTTGTCTCCTACACGTCTGTTATTCACAAACATGTGATAAAGGATGCACTCGCTCACATGAAAATAATCATCCAAACGTGATAAAAAAAAAAGTATTATTTACCATTAAGAGAGGAATTACATTTCCATGAAATGATGAGAAATGGCGGGAGGGTATGTGAAGGTATGCAGCAGATGAACTTGTACAGCATCGGAGTTTGTCTGTTGTGGTTTTTTGTTATTTTGTTGTTGTTTCTGATTAAATTAAATTTGTAAGATGGAGAATTAAGAAGAAAATAATGTTTCAAACATTTCAGATAAACAAAACAAGTTAGGGCAAAACAAAAAAAAAACAACGGAACGAAAAATGTTTTCCGTCACTTGCAGGATGTACTCTAGTCAGGCGGTTCGTTCTGACATTCTGTAGATGTCTCCTCTCAAACGTATTTAAACCAAACAAAAACATAAAACCTAAAAAAAAATTTTTTTAAATTTTGAGATTCTCACTTCAGTTCCGAATCTGTCGCCCCCGCCCCACCCCGCCCCGCCCCGTCCCCCCACGTAAACACAACACCAACCGCATCCCATTGTTGTCGATCGATATAGTCTAACAGTTCATCGTGTGGTGGCCTTGATATTTGGAATCAAGGTCTCCATTGGAGAGGTCACTTTTTTGTGTGATGCCCCCCCCCCCCCCGATAGCACGACCGAACCCAATGTTT
>JAGDYQ010000220.1:709523-854634 GCA_021962125.1 Bulinus truncatus
GGGGTGTGAGGGGGCATCTTACAAAAAGTGACCTTCTCCTATGGAGACCTTGATTCCAAATATCAAGGCCACCACACGATGAACTGTTAGACTATATCGATCGACAAACAATGGTATGCGGTTGGTGTTGTGTTTTATGTGGCGGGCGGGGCAGCAGGCGGGGAGGGGGCGGGGCAGGGCGGAGGGGGCGACAGATTCGGAACTGAAGTGAGAATCTCAAATTTTTTTTATATTTTTTTTAGGCTTTATGTTTTTGTTTGGTCTAAATACGTTTGAGAGAGACATCTTCAGAATGTCAGAACGAACTCACACATCGACTAGAGTGCCATCCTGCAAGTGACGGAAAACATTTTTTCGTTCCGTTGTTTTTTTTTTTTGTTTTGTCTCCAACTTGTTTTGTTTATCTGAAATGTTTGAACATTATTTTCTTCTTAATTCTCCATCTTACAAATTTAATTTAATCAGAAACAACAACAAAATAACAAAAAAAAACAACGACAACAGACAAACTCTGATGTTGTACAAGTTCAACTGCTGCATACCTTCACACACACACTTCCACCATTTCTCATCATTTCATGGAAATGTAATTCCTTTCTAATGGTAATAATACTTTTTTTGTCCATCACGTTTAAGCGACGGATACGTTTTCTAAGGCGTAAGAGTGCATCCTCCCATCACATGTTTGTGAATAACAGACGTGTAAGAGACAACAAGGTTGCTTATTCGACTAATACATTACTTAGCAAATGTATACATCAGATAGCAAACACACATATATTACTTTTTGAAATAGGTGCTTTAGCTAGCTAACACATGCAATATTTAAAAACATTTAAGGTTGGGAAGGTCAACACATACATTAGCTAGTCAACACATATTAGCTTGAAATATTATTATTTAGCTAACCAGCACTGCATACATTAGCTAGCAAACAGCCATTATTAACAGCTATAAACATATACATTAGCTAAAAACACATTACATTACCTACAGCAAACAGAAGATACCTACCTAACCAGCACCTCAAGCATTAGCTAGTCAACAAATACAATAGCTAGTCAACACTAAAGATTAAAGTTAGCAAAATATTACGATATTAGCTAGCAAACGCATACATTAGCTAGCAAACGCATACAATAGCTTCGCTGTCCAATATAGTGAGTCAACATAAATTGGTTCTCAGTCAATTATATTAATTCGAGAAAATTAGAAAGTCATGAATGTAAGTCAAGAAATCTAATAAATCAATACAAAAAATAATGTCAACAAATTTTAACAATCTTCCCCGACTTTTTCCAGTCGACAAGGAATATTAACATTCCATTTTTTTACTTGTTTCAATTTTAATATGAGAGTAATACTAAGCTACCGTAAGTATTATTAAGCAAAACTTGTTTAAACCAAGGCAGGGAGTTTATCGATAGGAAAAATGGAAAAAAAAAATTCTTATATTATAAAATGGGCCGTTATGGCACGGGCCTATGGGGCAAATTTAAAAGTAGTATACTTGGGAAGCTTAAAGTTTTAGGGCCAGTCCTAGAGGATGCGGAGCCCAATCTGAAAAAAAATATTTTCATATGTGTCTGCATTGTGTTTTAAATACATCAACATCTGAAAATAGATTACACAAACCGGAAACACACACCCCCCTACCTTCTCCGCGTGATGCTCAATTCATAATTATGGGGGGGGGGGGGGGGGCCGAACAATGCGTGTATCAGTACAGTTTAGTAGATTTAAAAAATAAAAGTGTTTTCATTACTAAAGATTTGGTTTTGACTACACAAAAATAAAACAAAACAAAAAATAAAAACAGGGAAGAAAAAGGAATATATCATACGAATCAAAAGCAACGCAAAACTGTAACAAGATTATATAAAATAAGCAAAGTCTACATAAAATAAAAAATAACACCATATGGTATTAAAGTCAGCTGGTAGAGTTCATATATACCTGGAGCACTACAGTTCATTGGGGTCAAAATATAAAAAGAAGCAGTGGGGGAGGGGGGCGTAAAAAAAATGAAACCCAGTATTTTTCTGAGGAACATAGCCAAAGGCCAATTAAAGCCCCTTATCCAATAAGCTGCATAGTGAGTTGATTATACCTTGTTAAGACGAAGAGCTAAGCTCAAAGTAGGTCGTTCTATTATTAAGCTTTCTTTTGGTGTGAATTACGATTTGGGTATTGGAAGAATCGGGTCTTCGGAATTTTCCGCAATTTTTTTTTTTTATTTTTTGATGACGCTGCTAATCAGTATTTGGATATTTTGTGTGGAACTAAGGGGGGGTAAATCATTATGTCCAAGAGATAAAATAGAAGTGGAAGACCTGAGTTATGGAACCTGAAATATGAATGGATGTTTTTTGTTGATATTTATGTCTTCATTAGTTTGAAACTTTGAATAACAAAAAAACACATTTTTTTTACAAACTGCTAACATAATACACATCTTCAGATTGGAATGAAAAACTCAGAGATTGTTATAGAGAGTGCTTTTTTGTGCCGGTACGCACCGGTATGACGTACCGGTGACTTTTTCAATGTGGGTAAAAAATATTACTTTCTTGTATGTTAACGTTTATTATTAATTTATAATATTATTAATTTGTTTAAACTGAATAATTTTAAAATTGCACGCAATAAGAATTAAACTAGACGCTGGGTTTTAGTTGAAATTTGGGCAATCCATCGCTGATGGGACGGTTTTTATGGTGCCCTTCTTTCATCCCCATCATAGCCGATAGTGCGATGGCCATGGAGGCACCACGAGAGATATATCGGGAACTTGAGCCAAGACCTGAAAAATTTCCTTGGTCCTCATCGCCACCGGAGATCAAACCCGGTACCTTCAGGTATCGCACGACCATCCGTCCCCGCTGAGTAACGGCATCTATTTTTTTATCTTACAAAAAAAAGCACTGGTTATATATATACGTGGGTCGTAGCAAAGGTTGCGTCACTTCAGGTCCCCTTGATCTGCGTGCCCTAAATTTAACGAACAAAACAAAAGCAAAAAAAAAAAAACTCATCAATAGCAAAGTGCTAAAATTAAAGGAAGTGATATTTCGGTCTCGTGACGACTGATGAGGCTCTGCGTGCCGACTGTGACACGCGTGCCTTAGGATTCGCCACCACTGCCCTATATCATCATGTTTGGTGGAAATTTTTTGAAATTTATTGAAACAGGCCGGGACGGCCGGGGTTGGGGGGAGGGGCAGGCTAGGTGGTGGTCTAGTTTGAAGGAGGAACGAATGGAAATTTTGGGCTCCGTTGAATTCCCTGTATGTTGACATCTCGAATATATAACCGAATATATTTGGGGGCCCTAATAGTCTGTGCCAGCTTTAACCCCCCCCCTCAGGTTTGAGGTTCTTATAGCCCTAAGCTCCTGACGAGTGCTCAGACAGGTCTTCATTGTAGATTGAGGGGGGGTGTCCCAACAATGGGCCCTGTTTGTACAGTTGACCTCCAGGTGACCACCGGCTAGTTTACCCCCTACCCCCCCACTTATCAATGAGAACGGCTTTGCCTGTCAATCTTTATAAAGTTTATTCTCTCTCTCTTCTCTCTCTCTCTGTCTCTCTCTCTTCTCTCTCTCTCTCTTCTCTCTCTCTCTCTGTCTCTCTCTCTCTCTGTCTCTCTCTCTTCTCTCTCTCTCTTTCTTCTCACTCTCTCTCTCTTTTCTCTCACACTCTCTTTTCTCTCTCACACTCTCTTTTCTCTCTTCTCTCTCTTTCTCTCTTCTCTCTCTCTCTCTCCCTCTCTCTCTTTTCTCTCTCTTCTCTCTCTCTCTCTGTTTATGTCCCCTCCCTTCTCTTTTCAATCTCTCTTTTTCGCTTTCTTTCACCTTCTTTATCAACATACACTTCTCGCTATCTGCCTATCAATTTAGGAAACATAATACGTAACAAACTCAATACACCCCAAAATAAAAAAAAAAATAATAACAATGAAAACCTTCGCTCCCACCTAATCACATGGCAAACTAACTTCATGACGCAACGCGAACCCCCCCCCCCCCACCAGCCCTCCTCCCCCACATCCGTCCCCAATCTTTTAGCCTCCTCCTCCTCCTCTCCTCCTCCTCCTCCTCCTCCTCCTCCAGATTCTAGTCTGCAAAACTCTAATGGATTTAATCACATCGCCTGCTAGTAGGTGGTAATAATCATAATGGTTAAAGTGTTTTGGCGGCATCCTCTTCACTTTCGTCTGCCAAACAATATGATTGTTCGGACTAGGTTTTGTCCCCCTTTTGTCTTCTTCCGCTGGACTACTTTCGATACTAAAAAATATCACTCAATTTATTATTTAAAAAAAAAATCGTAAAGATCAAATAATAAAAAAGAGAATTTTTTTTAGCTCGACATTATTTAAAAAAGTGTAATTTCAAGTTTATTCATGTACCAATATTGACCTTGAACTTGTAGGCTATTATTTCTATTTTCACAATATGGAGAGATATATCATAGAATAGTTGATAATTATGACCTAATTTGAGGTTCCTACCTCATAATTAGTGTTTGTAAGGCAGGCTAGCCTTAATTTAGTCTCGTTTGGTTGAAAATGATTCTTGCACAAACATAAACATTTGCAAATACATTTAATCTTTTCCCAATACCCCCTTCCCTCTACCCCTCCACTAAGGGCTAAGGGAATTTTACTTACAGTATTTTACTAAACGCAGTGGCGTAGTGAGGGGGTGGGCAAAGGGGGAGGGGCATCATGCCCCGGGCGCTGCACACAAAGGGGCGTCAAAATGGTCAGTATACCGTATAATATTATATTGTTTTTTCGAATGGGAAGGGGGCGCTAAAAACGTATTGTGCCCAGGGCGCGAGTTAAGCTCGCCACGCCACTGCCTAAAGTCACGATACCCTAATCCACAATGTGTGTTTTAGGCAAGTCTGGCTTTTAATTAACCAAATGGTGGAGGTGTGTTGTGGGATTTCCCCGTACTTGCAGTTTACTAGGAAGTGACGTAAAGTCAAAGGTCTTGATCTTTTGGAGACGACTAACCAACCATATTGGTAAGTAAAGATGCCATAACGGTATAAAAAGAGGAACGTTTGGAGGTAAATAAAAAAAAAGTGACTGGAGGGATAAATACGCTCGTGGATAGTTAAGGTTCAAATCATTCCCCGCAATAGCTCACCATGTTAATAGTTTGAAAAAGTGAAGACTTCGTTGAGTATATTGTTGGTGTTGCACCATATTCTTATGTTGATTTTTGTTTTATAACGTCACAATAGAACTGAACTTTTAAAAAAAAAATCTGTGTCTTTTGGCAGCCGTTATGTGCCACAGTGGTGCGGGTGTGAGGGGGGGGGGAATTAAAGAAAGGTAATCCTAGCTCATTTATTTCTTGACATACACACAGATCCGTTTTTTTTATGGAAATGCAAACGATGCGGTTGACTGTCCCTCTCCCCCCTCACTCGCCCCCTGCCCACTGCTAATGGGGCTCCCCCCCCCTGTCGGGACCTTATTCACTGTTTGCCAATTGCCTCATCAATGTAAGATGACGTCACAGTTGGGGAAGGGGGTGTGGGGAGAGAGGTTACCCACAGATTTGACATGACACTATTGTATCCGACTCTGGCACGTATTAGCTGCGCCCTTGACATGTGTTCTTTTAGAGCACCCCCCCCGTTCCTCATGCTGCTCCCCTGACGTAGGAATCAATGTTATCCATCAACAAAAAAAAAATTATTTTTTTTTTTTGTTTCATTTAGCAATACTTTTTTTAAAATGGTTTAATGATCTTTTATCAGTTTTAAATATTTGAATTGCGTGTCAACTGTAAATCGATAGTTAAAAATCAATACTTTCTGCATTTGTCAACATCATATAGTTTGAGCGATATCAATAGATGTAGTGGATATCAGCAAAAGACTTAAAACACGAAAATCCATTTAAACTATCCCATCTGATGGGAAATCAAGGGGGGGGGGGGAGGGGGAGAACATCGTTCGGATGCTTGATATGTAAAATGGCACTTATGAAAAATATTGATTAGATATTACTTCATCGATGTATCGATATAAAAGTCAGTATTGCAGTCGCCAAAACCACAATAGATCATACAATGGGGGGGGGGTGAATAGGTTGCGAATCCCTGAGTTCAATGATCAATACACATGAAGAAATCATAGGCCCAGTCCTCAACCCCCCCACACACACAACAGAATATAATGGCTGGACAATACTGGACATCACTGAACATCATCCACCCCCATGGCTGGACACTACTGGACATCACTGAACATCATCCACCCCCTTGGCTGGACACTACTAGACATCACTGAACATCTTGCACCCCTAAGGCTGGACACTACTGGACATCACCGAACATCATCCACCCCCATGGCTGGACACTACTGGACATCACTGAACATCATCCACCCCATGGCTGGACACTACTGGACATCACCGAACATCATCCACCCCTACATAGAATTTAATGGCTGGACACTACTGGACATCACCGAACATCATCCACCCCTACACAGAATTTAATGGCTGGACACTACTGGACATCACTGAACATCATCCACCCCCATGGCTGGACACTACTGGACATCACTGAACATCATCCACCCCTACACAGAATTTAATGGCTGGACACTACTGGACATCACTGATCACCACCCACCCCCACAGAGGAGGATGGCTTGACAGAAATGACCGGACTAAATATAAATAGACTGGTATGGTATAAACAGTGCCAGCCATATGGTCACTGGCGCCTTGAGCGAGTTGAACTTGGGGCGACCTTTTCAGATATAAACAGTTGGGATGGTATCAATTTATTTTACTCCTCCGATACTACTCCTAAAATGCCGATTTCTATAATAACTCCAGCTGCAATTATTCTAACTATTGGACTATATAGAAATTAGTAGAAATTAATATATTCCACTACAAAATAATCGGTTTTAAAGAAATCGAAATTGGGCTGAAAATTCTCCGATTCAGAAGTCGATTCTGGTCAACCGAAAAAAAAAGTTGAAATTTGTACGACTTCCATTCCTTTATATTACCCTTTCAGTAATGTTGATAAATTTTTCCACAAAGAAAAACAAAACTTGATGACCTCCATTAACACAGAAAAATTGTTAGGAGCCGACACTAGAATTCCCGGTAGCTAGAGCCGACACTGGAGTGAGAACAAAGAACGGGCATGTCCATTTTCAGACCATCTTAAAATTAATAATGTGAATGCTATCGATAGCATCTAGCCAGTAGTGGTCAGTGTGACTTCAAATGACCAGTCGTGGTCAATAGTGGTCAGCGTGACTTCAGACGACCAGTCATGGTCAGTAGTGGTTAGCGTGACTTCAAATGACCGCTCGTGGTCAGTAGTGGTCAGCGTGACATCATATGACCAGTCATGTCAGAAGTTGTTAGCGTGACATCAGATGACCAGTCGTGGTCAGTAGTGATCAGCTTGACTTCATATGACCAGTCGTGGACAGGTGGATTTGAACCTGTTTATTGTTGACGCGTAACAAACTTCACCTGCAGACTATGTTCCGTTTCTTTTTGAATGGTCGGTCTTTCAGTTTTTGTGAAATGGAACTCTTCAGCGAGTGTGTGATTGTGTGCATATGCGTGTAGTGTGTGTGTGTGTGTGTGTTAATCTGTGTTTCTGTACAGATCAGGGTGCGAAACTCTTGTCTTCATGAGCAGATAACTTTGACAAAATTAGACCAAAGGGACAGAAGGCGTTCTGTTTATCAACCCAATGCACGAGATTAGTTCTGATTGGTTATCCTATTTTACTGTTGAGTTAACGGCTTGCAACCATTGATTGAACAATCACATCTGTGTTTAGTTCAATGAACACCGCATCTGTGTTTAGTACAATGAACACCACATCTGTGTTTAGTACAATGAACAATCACATCTCTGTTTAATACAATTCCCCCAGTTTTTTTTTTTAATGTGAAGTACCTGTCCGTAGCTGTTAACTGTTCTGATTCAATAAATTTTTCTACATAGCACTTAATTTTCAAAATTACCTTCCCCACCCCCTCCAGACTTCAGAAAAGCCTCACTACCCATAGATCCAGCATTGTGCTGATTTCAATGCCCCGCGACTCTCATTATTTTAAAATATCTTTTTCATTTCACACTGGAGTGAACCATTTTATTCTGTGTCCACCTACCCCCCCCCTTCTTTCCCATCTCCTAACGGAAATCCACCATTACTTCTGCTAAGGAAATTAAAACTCAACCCACTTTGCTGACCTCCTGTTTTAGAGCAATGGCTGGATCCTGATTCTGACCATTTAATTTTACACCATGCATGACGACTTTGTGTTGCAGTCTGCTGATTGGCTGGTCTTGATTCTGACCATTTAATTTAACACCTTGCATGACGACTTTGTGTTGCTGTCTGCTGATTGGTTAGGTCGAACGTCACGTAACCCACCCCTCCCCCCACACACACCCACACACCAAACATATTTATCCCCCAACTCAGTAACCGATGTTATCTGATTAGCGTTGCTCATAGTGCTTTCACTCGTCGAGTGTCAGATTTGGCTATTTGATTTATGTTTTTTTGTTTTTTTTTAAATTTGTGAAAATTATAAATTGATTAAGGTTTCTATGTTTATTTATGGGTTTTCCTTTTTTTTTCTTCTGTCTACTTCTGGGTTTTTAATCAAAGGCCTAATCTGGTCACTTCAGGACGACCACCAACCGTTTCTGACTAGAAGATATACACACACACACACAGTAAGTTACGGATGCCTTTCTTTTCCCAGATTTATTTTATCTACATTTATGGCCTGGAATCCAAACTCAATTAAATGTTCGATTTTGGTAATAAGCCCTTGGCCATAATCCGGCCTTGCTTGAAATTGAGATTTTTCTGCTTAAAAATGATTTTCTTTTTTTTAAATTCATATCATCCCTTTTATTTCTGTTCTAAAATTTAAAAAAAAAATGTTCATTTTCTGTAGATATAAAGTTGTATTAAAAGAATGAACTCGGTTTGACACATTTAACCCTCCTTCACCTGAAACTGGTGGATATATATTTATTTTTTTTTTCAAATTTCTGTATCTATCCCTGTCTCATCTAAAGGACGACCGAGGAAAGAACTAACGTTATCCAGCCAGTAAAAAGAAATAATGTTATCAAGCCAGTAAAATGAACTAATAATGTTATCAAGCCAGTAAAATGAACTAATAATGTTATCAAGCCAGTAAAAAGAACTAATAATGTTATCAATCCAGTAAAAAGAACTAATAATGTTATCAAGCCAGTAAAAAGAAATAACGTTTTCAAGCCGTTAAAATAACTAATGTTATCAAGCCAGTAAAAAGAACTAATAATGTTATCAAGCCATTATAAAGAACTACTGTTATCCAGCCAGTAAAAAGAACTATTGTTATCAAGCCAGTAAAAAGAACTAATAATGTTATCAAGCCTGTAGAAAGAACTAACGTTATCAAGCCGTTAAAAGAACTAATAATGTTATCAAGCCTGTAGAAAGAACTAACGTTATCAAGCCGTTAAAATAACTAATGTTATCAAGCCAGTAAAAAGAACTAATGTTATCAAGTCAGTAAAAGAACTAATAATGTTATTGTGACGTGCAGAGTTGCCCTTCTCCCCCACCAACCCCCAGTTCACCACAGGGTCAAGGTTCCAACCGCCATGTTGTGTGGATTCGTTTCATCGACGTCGCCTCCCCCCCCCAATCGTTTCACTGACGTTCTTACCCCCCCCAACGTTTCGATGACAGACATCGTCGTTTCCCCCCCCCCCCCAAACGTTGCACCAACGTATTCGCCCCGACCTTATAAATACGTGAATGGCAGTAATTGAGTTAGTAAGGTGCTCTGAGTTAGTAAGGTGCTGACAGTCATATGAGTTAGACGTAGAGTAGTGTAGATAGTTCTAAGATTCTAAGAGTTAGTTGTAAACTTGTAGTGACATTTGTTTAAGTAGACATCATTAGACAAAGGACTTATATTGTATATACATATATATTCACCTATGTTTAGAAGCAATTAAAGTTGGATTTTTGAGTTTAAATACCAGTGTTGCTGTTGATATATATGTATTAGATAAGTGTGTACGTAACATATTTGGCGATCCTACGCCTTGTAAAGTATAAGATATAATAACGTTACATATTTGAAAACAACAACGTAACATTTGGCGAGCCTGCCCAAAGATATTTCTGGAATCTTCATCTAAGTCAGCAACATCAGCCAACAGTGCAGTCACACTTACTCAACAACAGCCCAGAGAGGAGTCACACCGACTCAGCAGCCAATAGAGGAGTCACACTGACTCTGTAGCAGCCAATAGAGGAGTCACACTGACTCAGCAGCCAATAGAGGAGTCTCACTGACTCGAGAGCAGCCAATAGAGGAGTCTCACTGACTCGAGAGCAGCCAACAGAGGAGTCACACTGACTCAACAGCAGCCAGAGAGGAGTCACACTGACTCTGTAGCAGCCAAGGGAGGAGCCACACTGACTCATATATAATCTAGGAGAGCAGAGAAGGCGACAAGAGGAGTCAGTCAGTCTGTGTTAATATATTCTTAAAACCAGATAAGTTTTCTTTTAAATTTTATCTTAGTGCACAATCAAATGTCTCGTTTATTTTGAATCCTTATAGATATTTTGTTGGTAGTCTCTCACTGAGTACATCTTTGTTACTTTTGTAACGAAGTGTTTAAAAGCGGTGCTCGGAGAGATTACATAACATTTATTTGTTAGATCGTTACTGTCTAGTTCGTGTACATGTGACATTATTGTTTTATTTGTTGTTACTATCAGTTTTCTCTGCCTTTTGTCTTGTTTATTTCGTATTGTATTTGTACCGCAGAAATTTACTTAGTTTGTGTGTGTTAGATTGTAGATAATAAGTATTTCATTACCCTTATTTAGTTGAAGTTAATATTAAGGTAAGTCAAGGTAACTCACTTTGTTTGTAAATCATTATTCATAACTGAGAATGTCATCATTCGAACATTTCGTTACCTTAGGACAAACATTAGGGATAGGTGAGACAAAAAAATTAGAGAAATGGGCGCAGGATAGGTTAGAGAAGGAACAGGCTAGGTTAGAGAAGGAACAGGCTTACAACATAACACAAGGCCAGATAAGAATTAAGCAGTTAGAATTAGAGAAAGAGTTAAGGGATAGCCAGCTCAATAATCCCACCCCTCTATCTACCCCACTGTCAACCATAGATCATAGTCTTGCAAATAGAATAGCTCACTATAAATACCATCTATTTGACGAACAGAAGACAACGATCGACAATTTCCTTACTAAATTCGAACGTGACATGAGAGAACTTGACTTCCGCGAATCCAAATGGACGTACTTGTTAGGTAAATCTTTTACTAGTGACGTCTCCCTTAAGATATGTTTAAACCAGGACAGTTACCAGGTAGCTAGAGAACAGATTCTAAGGACATATGGACAGACAGAAGCAAGTTTTAGGAAGGCGTTTCATCAGACAGTTTTACAAAAGGACGATGACCCCCAGACATATTTTGACAAATTAGGTACTGCCTTGGATGGATGGCTACAATATGCTAAGGTAGAAAGGACATTCGAAGCCTTTAGGACATTTTTCTTGTTAGACAAGGCCATTCATTCCTGCCACCCTGAATTGAAGTCATTCATTTTAGAAAGGGGACCAAAGACAGTTGAGACAGCTGTGGACCTGATTAGGAAGTATAAAACCGCTCATCCTGATAGATCCACAACTACAGTAGAAAATGGTATACAGGACATTATATGTTTTAGTAGCGACATAAGCAGGTCCCATCACAGACATAGTCAGAACAGAGTAAATGAGAATAGACCGGTAGGTAGGACAGAATTAATATGTCGAAGCTGCAACAGAAAAGGACATTTTGCTAGGGACTGTCCTTTGAACCATAATAATAGACAATCTAGGTCACCTGAGGACAACCGTAGAGACAATTATCAGGGAAGAGGTAGAAGTAGTTCAAGAGACAGGGTTCATGACGTCATGAGTACATTAGAGCCATCCAAGCCTTTGACAGTAACAAAAGGTAGAGTAGGCCATAATAGCGTAGACGTGCTAAGAGATTCAGGGTGTAATACAGTTCTAGTTAAGAAATATTTAGTTCGACCTTCCCAATACACTGGCAGATTTGGTAAATGTAGAGGCTTTAACGGACAAATTACAACCTACCCAATAGCAGACAATCTATTTTAATGGTAGAGTGGAAGCACAGGTAGTTGACAGTCTCATTACAGACCTTATTATAGGTAATAGTGTTGTGGAGATCAAGGACGATAGAAATAGCAGGCAAACTAGGACAAATTACAAACAAAAGCCCAGAGTTAGATTCAGTGACGTACAGCACAGTAGTACCCGTAGTGTAAAACCAATCATTTGTTTTCGTTGTGGGTTACACAACCACAAGTCTAGGGCCTGTCCAAAGCGTGTAGATGAAGTTATTTGTAGACAGTGTTGTAAAATGGGTCACAGAGAACAGTTCTGCTCTACAATTGCTGAATACAATAAGAATTACCGCCAGAAATATATAAATTAACCCAAGTTAAGCAGACTATGAGGTTATAGCTTTAATTACTAAGTAGAATGCCAATTAAACCATAAGTTATAAGTTGATGTTGTTACCATAACAGTAATAAGAATATGATGTTTGCTAAGGCTAAGTAATATATGCAAAATGCGCAGTCAAAGGTAAGTGATATAGGTCACACTAGATAGATATACTGAATTAAGTATGATCAGCTAAGTCCAGAAGCTACACGGTAAGTTTAGATGTCTTGTTTATTTGACTCGTGTACTAAGATACTAAGATACTGAGATAATATGTTCAATATCCCCCCCCCACCTCTAAAGAATATGCCCTTAAAGTTTCATAGCTAGTTATTCACAGGCTGACTAACAAAGACCAATACCTACATATCGTCATACAAGTTCAAGTCGCCACCTTTGTGAGGGCCTAAACATTTATCTCTTACCAACGATCTAATTTCACCTGTTTTCACCTCAGCATATTTGTTGTACGTGTAGCCCCTCACTCAAGCGTAACCCAGTCAAAGACGCACTCAATAATTTCCTGTTACCAACGATATGCAGGACGTCATCAACAGTTTACATCAATGAAACAGACAAAACTAAAACCACGCCTCATACATTGACACGTTTATCACAAGAGGTGTAGCTAATGTCACTTCGACCTCAAGTTCACCAGCGAGTGACTATTACAGACAATGGAACGTTTTCGTCTTTCCCTTCGACACGTTGTGTAAAACTGACCTGTATGCCCCATCACCTATTTGAACCAAGACATCAAGGAGCAAGACAAGCCAGTAACAGAATGAGCTTGCTTGTATTATAGAACATTGCATACATTATGTTTTTTGTTTTTGTTTCGTGCTTTATTAAGTTTTGTAATTTATTAAAATGTATTACGTTATATTACATTGACTTATGCATAGATGCTTGACAAGTAGTCTAGACATGTTTGATTTGACATCCATACCATTTTCAATGTGATGTAATACTGTTCCCCACTAGACTTTTTTATAATAATGTTTGTTAGTTAGTTTTACTACGTAAAACTTGGAAAGGAGGGAGGTATGTGACGTGCAGAGTTGCCCTTCTCCCCCACCGGCCCCAGTTCACCACAGGGTCAAGGTTCCAACCGCCGTGTTGTGTGGATTCGTTTCATCGACGTCGCCTCCCCCCCCCCAATTGTTTCACTGACGTTCTTCCCCCCCCCCCCAAACGTTTCGATGACAGACATCGTCGTTTCCCCCCCCCCCCAAACGTTGCACCAACGTATTCGCCCCGACCTTATAAATACGTGAATGGCAGTAATTGAGTTAGTAAGGTGCTCTGAGTTAGTAAGGTGCTGACAGTCATATGAGTTAGACGTAGAGTAGTGTAGATAGTTCTAAGATTCTAAGAGTTAGTTGTAAACTTGTAGTGACATTTGTTTAAGTAGACATCATTAGACAAAGGACTTATATTGTATATACATATATATTCACCTATGTTTAGAAGCAATTAAAGTTGGATTTTTGAGTTTAAATACCAGTGTTGCTGTTGATATATATGTATTAGATAAGTGTGTACGTAACATATTTGGCGATCCTACGCCTTGTAAAGTATAAGATATAATAACGTTACATATTTGAAAATAACAACGTAACAGTTATCAAGCCAGTAAAAAGAACTAATAATGTTATCAAGCCAGTAAAAAGAACTAATAATGTTATCAAGCCAGTAAAAAGAACTAATAATGTTATCAAGCCAATAAAAATAACTAATAATGTTATCAAGCCAATAAAAAGAACTAATAATGTTATCAAGCCAGTAAAAAGAACTAATAATGTTATCAAGCCAGTAAAATAACTAATGTTATCAAGCCGTTAAAAGAACTAATGTTATTAGGCCGGTCACATAGTCGCGAGGTACGTCATAACGAAAATTTCTTCTAAGTTAAGTGACGCCCAACATCCCCCCCACCCCCACCCATAAAGGTTCTACTTGAAATTAGCTAAACAGATATTTAAACCCACCTTTCTTCTTAGCCCCCAAATATTTTCCTCTGCGCCCGGGGCCAGGAACGACCTTGTTCCGGTTCTGACATTACTTCTAATGTGTGCAGCAGACACTCCATACAATAATATATATATATATATATATAGACTAGTGACGTAATTCTCTACTCACAGTCCTAAAGGTAGACATGCACGCACACACGCACACGCATAAAAAAGATACATAGAGAGAAAGATAAGAAGACATGTATAGGTGAATTTGCCGAGAAATAGTTCAACATGTCTTCAAGAAGCCAAGACATCTTATGAAAGAAACTTCAAACATGACCGTTTGACCTTGACATTCTCAATATTACAGACGTTCACCCCACCCCCCCCGGCCCTCTATTTAAAAAAAAATAATTCTATAGAACTTCTTCTTCAATCCTTTCATTGAGAACAACAAACAAACAAAAATAAATTGTGGTTTGGTTGAAAAAAGTTGAACAAAAAAAAAGAAATAAACAAAATGAACAAATTAAGTGTAATAATCCTAGCACGTTCACCGGAGGTGACGTCAGCTATTCCTCCAAGGCTTACATCCGCTCTCTGCTCACGTGACCTACTAAATAGGAATGACGTCATTAGCCATTGTCCGGGAGGGGGGCCACCCACCCCCACCCCCAACTCCCCACCCGCCACCCTTTCAGCTTGATTTTTGTTTAATCTGTAAGTGTCCCTTCCTTTTCGTCCTTCTACTTAATCTCCCTCCACCCCCCCCCCCCACACACCGCCACTGTCCTGCCAGGACAAAAGGCAGAATTCATAATGAGGACACTTGAGGTCCGCCGGGACTCTCGGTTCGTTTCTTCCGGTCTACTCATTAAAATGGAGGTCTATTGAATCATGGGGAAAAAAGATCCAAGAAAAGACAACTACGTATCGTCTGCAAAAAAAAAAAACAACAACCAAAACCGGCAGCTTTCTCGATTTTCTTTCAAAATTATTTTAAAATAAATACACAACTGAATGAATACGTCATTACACCACCGCCTTCTGAAAAAAACAAAACAAAACAAAAACTTCAAATGACACTAGGACAAAGCCCACAAAAAAAAATCTGAAAAGTTATAAAACTAACAATTAACAAATTGTTATTTTGTTCATCTCGTCATTTTATCTATTTAATAAACAATGAATGTATTCGAAAGTTATTTAACAAACAGACTTGTGATTTTTTTTTCAAGGACATAATCTATTTTTTTTTTAAACTTGACAGACGTTAAGAAGTTGTCAGTTGTTAGAATATTAAAATACATGTCACAAGAATACAAAGGAACTTAATAACACAACTCACGGATAATTATTATATATATATATACTAGCTGTACCCTGCAAAACCTTTGCATAGAGTTATATCCCCTTATGCTTGATCGGTAGGCTAGGTTATTTTTTGGTTTCGGGCAGATCCGATTTTTTTCATGGTTGTATTTTAAACTGGAATACTGTTGTATTCATTCTTTACTTTCGATTTAACGCACACTGGAAATGAGTATTATTATATATGATAAGTGAACATGTTATTTTTCTGAGACTGCTTTTCTCGTGAAGCTTTTTTTCATAATTTGTTCTTTGCATTGAGTGTCTTTTAATTGCTGCGCGATTGGTCAATAATTGATAAGCTTGTCCAATCGTGTGTGGGCACCCGCTGCAGTATTTTCTGTTTAATTGTTTGCGTGACATTAATTGTTGTTACGTTGAGCATGTCAACTAAATTTTAAGCAAAGTTTAAATTATTAAAAAGTACATTTTACATAAACTTTGACAGTGTTAGTATTTATATTTTTTTCTAGATTTGAAAAGTTAAAGGAAAAAAAAAGAATGAATTATAATTTGTTTGAAAACAAAACCATTTTGTTAGAAGACGATCCAATTTTTTTTTCAACGTTACGTTTGATGATGATCTGTCATGTTTGATGGTCAGAGACGTACCTAGGGTGGAAGAAAGGGGAGGGGGTCCAAATTCGAAAGTTTCCCGGGCCCCAGCTTGAGGGGGGCCCTATTTTTTTACATTAAATAATAAGTACATTATCTCATGTCATGGTATCGAATGTCAAAATGCAGGGGCCCACAAAAAGGCCAAGCCCCCCGTGCCCCCTAATCCCTAGGTTCGGCACTGTTGATGGTCAAGAAAATCTGTCATTTATAAAAGTCATGATATGATCTGTCATAAATGAAGGTCTGTAGACATTTCGCAGGAAAATTGTGTTGATATGTGTTTGTCACCTTAAACTAGGTCAAGGCATTGACCTAATCTCGATCTGAATCAGTGTCATGACCCAGTCTGTTATTTGATGAAGTCCCTGCAGGCTCAGGTTTGTAATTTCGACAATAGAACCGAACAACAGACAGACTTCGTCGGGGGGACAGAAAATTTTTCAATCTCATTGGTCTGGTACAGTGTTTTTAAGAAGTAATTTACGTCTCTGATACTTTAATCTTAGGTGAAAAATACAAACTTTACCAAAAATATCCTCATCCGAAATTCTACGAAGACTAATAAGGTTACTATAGTGTTTTACGTGCGTGTGTGAGTGTGTGTGTGTGTGTGATGTCCCCTGTAAGGATAAGATGAAATCTCCTAGATCCTATAAACCACGAGTGGGACGGTTTTTGCAGTGCCCTTCTTTCATCCCCACCATAGCCGATAGTGCAATGGCCATGGAGGCAACACGGGAGACAAAGTGGGGACTAAAACCTCATCGAACATCGAACCAGTAGATATTTCAAAACCAAGTCAGTTTAATAATAGGTTATCCGTGGTGACTCGCTGACCTTTGCACCGTTGACTAAGGTAGTCATATCAACAAACAATTTAAGTCAAATCAAAACAAATGCCCCAACGGTGTGTAAAGGATCCAAAATATAAAAGTTCTCATCTTTACAGATGCATCGATTGTACAAACAAGACGATTCAAAATAAAGCCAATATCTGAAATCATTCATTTCCAGATATAGAACTAATAGATTGAGGAACATTTATTCAGAACAATGAATATATCAACAGATGCGGACTTTAATGTCATCCTTTCTAAAAAAAAACATCTTCAGACTTATCTGTGAGACTTATAAACATCTAACTTAATTCCCAGGTTACTTCAGACTTATCTGAAAGACTTATAAACAACTAACATAATTCCCCGGTTACTTCAGAATTATCTGAGAGACTTATAAACATCTAACATAATTCCCCGGTTACTTCAGAATTATCTGAGAGACTTATAAACATCTAACAAGATTCCCCGGTTACGTCAGACTCATCTGAGAGACTTATAAACATCTAACATAATTCCCCGGTTACGTCAGACTCATCTGAGAGACTTATAAACATCTAACATAATTCCCCTGTTACGTCAGACTCATCTGAGAGACTTATAAACATCTAACATAATTCCCCGGTTACTTCAGAATTATCTGAGAGACTTATAAACATCTAACATAATTCCCCGGTTACGTCAGACTCATCTGAGAGACTTATAAACATCTAACATAATTCCCCGGTCACGTCAGACTCATCTGAGAGACTTATAAACATCTAACATAATTCCCCGGTTACTTCAGAATTATCTGAGAGACTTATAAACATCTAACATATTTCCCCGGTTACGTCAGACTCATCTGAGAGACTTATAAACATCTAACATAATTCCCCGGTTAATACATCACCGTAAAGGGTCAACTGGGAGTTCTTATTCCGGAAACCCTGTGACGCCCGAGTAGTGACCCTTTAAGTCAGTCTCACCCCGCCCCCCAAGCCCCGCCCACTTCAAGGCGGCCATTTGTTTTAATTGTATTTCCTGCGATTAATGGGAGCGATCCACGTGAAGACAATGTTTGTTTGTCTCAGACAGTTTTGCAGAAAAAAAATATTTAGATAAAAAGATATAAAAGTACATAGCGAATAGCATGTGTACCTTATAGATAATAATATGCGTACCTTATAGATGATAGTATGTGTACCTCATATATAATAGTATGTGTACCTCATATATAATAGTATGTGTACCTTATAAATGATAGTATGTGTACCTCATATATAATAGTATGTGTACCAATATAGTTAATGGAGAATCGGGATCAGATATCATTATAAAAAAACATATATTTCCCACGTTTTAGGAGAGAACAATTGTAACTTGTATTAAGCTTCGTTCATTCCTGTATCAATTAAATAAAATCATTGATCGAAATAAAATTTACTAATTTGAATAAACCTGCATTGGTCTTTTGATTCCCATCATCTTTACTCTATGTTGAAGACACCATTTTGACCGCAAGGCAACGCAACCTGTTGGTTAAACGTGTGGCGTCCGGAAACACATATCAATTTTCACCACAATAATCAAACTCCCAAGTCAGTGTGAATGGACTATGTTTGTGAAAAAAAGTGATTTTTATTCGAAATGTGATGTATTTTTTTTTAAGTTTCTTATTCATCCCTTGTTCATAAAATGTTCACCCTTAGGTCTAAAAAGTTCTACATAAAGAGGAAAAATGTTTATCATAGCGATATGAGGTCGTTAATATCATTACTTATATATTGAAATTTTAAAATGAAATAAATTATAAGGGAATGGAAAATGCATGTATTCAATATTCTGAGCTAAAGGTGTAATATCAGAGCGTAATAGTCTCGAACGTAATATGGACTTGAATGTAAAACATAAACATGTAATAACATCACAACATTCAATAATTTAACTGAAATAATGATAATATCTAATTCTCATAACTAAATTTAAAAGTGCACCATATAAAATGTAAAAAAACGTAAACCTTTAAAATTAGAATTTCAATAAAAATCAAAAGCCACTTAAAATTTGCCAACTAAATTAGACCGAAAAATGTTATTTATTTTTTTTTTTTTGTTTACGAGATAAACAATTTTGTTTCTTTATTGAAACAACTTTTTAAATGTAAAGAAGAATCTAAAATTAGAATATTTCATTAAAGAATTTACCTCCTGTGACGTACAACATCCTAGAAGTTTTTCCCTAGGCAGACTTGGGGAACTTTTCAATCAGTTAATCCAGATTTAGCAATTTTTAATTCTCAACCTGAAAATGAAATTCAAATCAAAGAACGTGAGTTTTTTTTTTATTTACGCCATAATAATTCAGTTACAAATATTTTTTTTTTGAAATGTAACATAAAAAAGTGCACTTATTTTCATTGCATACAAAGTTAGTTTTGATTATTTTGTGTTTTTAATCAATTTTTAATAAATTTTTTACGAGGCAAATTTGATTGTTCCTTTTAATGGGCATTGAACTGAACCAGTTTTTTTTTACAATTTCATTTCTTCCTTTTACTAAAAAATGATGCCAAATCAGAGCAGTCGCCACATAATCTGGCCGCACCCCCAGACTTTCTCCTTCAAACGGGCCCCCCTATGACCACACCCCTCCACAAATCGTCATGTCATCAAATATAAGATTACTTTACCTTACTGGGCCCCTTTGGGCATGGGCCCAAAATAAATGTTCGGGCAGCTTCAAAATCTTGTAATTTAACTTAAAGCTGAATGGTTTCTTGCTTGGGGCATGAAGGGAAGAGATGGACAACAAGGGAAGAGATGGAAAACAAGGGAAGAGATGGGTATGAAGTGAAGAGATGGGCAACAAGGGAAGAGATGGGCAACAAGGGAAGAGATGGGCAACAAGGGAAGAGATGGGTATGAAGTGAAGAGATGGGCAACAAGGGAAGAGATGGAAAACAAGGGAAGAGATGGGTATAAAGTGAAGAGATGGGCAACAAGGGAAGAGATGGGCAACAAGGGAAGAGATGGGCAACAAGGGAAGAGATGGGCAACAAGGGAAGAGATGGGTATAAAGTGAAGAGATGGGCAACAAAGGAAGAGATGGGCAACAAGGGAAGAGATGGGAAACAAGGGAAGAGATGGGTATGAAGTGAAGAGATGGGCAACAAGGGAAGAGATGGGCAACAAGGGAAGAGAGGGCCACCACACACATTTCAAAATTATTATAGTCATTAAAACCTACCCAATAGAAGAAAATAAAATGATATATAACTCATATATGGGCTATAAAGGAAACAGACAACATAGTCAAAAATGTAAGGACACCTGTTTGGTAATGAAAAATGGCCAAAAAACCTGCCGTCGATTAAGAGTTAAATGTTTTGACGTCTTTTTCAATACTAGTATTAGGAATAATAAATAACTTAAGTAACTTGAGGTATAGTACAAGCAACCTGTGCTGGCACACACAAAACAAAAACCCTTCAGAATCAGAGCATCGGGAGATGATTCGGCACATCACAATTTATACTATTTAAAAAAAAAATATTAATCATCGGAGCATCATTTAAAGAGTCTGTTAAAGAGCACACATAATTCATAATAATTTGTTTTGCAACCACTAAAACAAAAACAATATGAAGAAATCCTCAGTGTTTATCTAGAATTTAAAGAGTAAATTATTTAAATTAAACCCCTACCCCCACCCTTCAACATTTACCACACGTCACACATAACATGAATTTTTCAATATACATAGAACTTCTTTAACCGCAGTTACAAGTTACAACATAGAACTTATTTAACCGCAGTTACAAGTTACAACATAGAACTTATTTAACCGCAGTTACAATATTGACCAGACTAGAAACAATCTGTCAATTTTTATTTCTTTTTTTACTTTTTTTTTTAGGTGCACCATGATCTAACAATGATGTTGCCAGATGATGACCAATGGTAAACAGTTAACGGTTGGTTAACAAATGTTTACTTCCAAAATGGATGCTGGACACCTGCCTTGTTGAGGACACAGGTAAACCTGCAGTCTTTATTGATGGCTGCTATAATTATACTGGGGTAGTCCGGCATATCTTTATCTATCTATCTATCTATCTATCTATCTATCTATCTATCTATCTATCTATCTATCTATCTATCTATCTATCTATCTATCTATCTATCTATCTATCTATCTATCTAATCTCTCTATCTAATCTATCTATCTAACCTATCTATCTAATCTATCTATCTAATCTATCAATATATCTAATCTAACTATCTAATCAATCTATCTAATCTATCTATCTATCTAATCTATATATATAATCTATATATATAATCTATCTGTCTGTCTATCTGTTTGTCTGACTGCTGGTCTATATGTCTGTTTATCTATCATGCCGTCTTATCTGTTTTCTAATTAATCTGTTTGCCGTTGTCTGCTGTCCTATGTTGTTTTATGTCTGTCTACTTACAAGTCTGTCTTTAAAACAGGTACAACGAGCTGGGATTGGATGGTTTAAAAATTCTAAAAATCAGGTCATACTGTTACTAGACATGTCCTGAAATAGAGCCGACAAGGGAAGATAAGAGCAGGAAGGCGAAAGTAAAGGTGGAGATAAACCAAACGGTAAGTAAAGCCGTTACAACTCATCCATTTACTAGAAAGTCAGTTGTAAACCCATTTTACAAGGTGTGAATTATGACCTATACATCACGTTAAAAATGAATATTTAAGACCCAACTTGTTAAACTTTGATTAGGATCCTACAGCTACAGTAAAATTAAAGTGAAGTTCCCATCAGTGCAGATGAAGATGTAGAATTCATCTGTTTCAATAACCCCAGCAAATGAAGGGATTGTGTGGTTAGCACAATGCCCAGCCGCGTTTACTTCCCCAACTTAAAGTCAGGCACCTGTGTTAAAGCTGGGTGGGCTTGGGGGGGGGGGGCTTTCACCAGGACCTGAACAAAATCCCTAGGATCTCACTGAGGTTCGAACCGGGGACCCTCCGGTCGACAGTCGAGCGCTCTACACTGAACGACTTTCATACCCTTATAGCTACAGTTTCAGTTCTAAGAAAAAGAAAAAGGCAAGTTCTGTCTAATAGGTAAATTATTCGCACATGGAAAATAAAGAAATTTTAGTGTGAAATGATTCGCTGGGTCTTCGTCCGGCATAGAAACCCAAAGGCGGAAATGCAGAATCGACACAAATAACAATGAGCGATATAAAGTCCAATGGTCCGGGCAGAAACAGCTGTCGTCTAATGTAGTCGCCGAATTCTCAGCAGTCGCCGGACAGCCCAGCTGCATAATTTATGCGAATTCGCCCCATTTATTTGCCCAGACAACATCTCTCCGTATTATAATTACTGCGAAGTTGAAAGGTCACTTGACTGCGATTTCATTAATTTACTAGATCAAAGGCCCGGTACCCGGACCGGCGAGTGACTACTTATAATTGAGTTGTATCCCTTTGACCATCTTTACAACTTTACATGATTTGCGCACCACTTGGAATTATCAAGACTATTTTTAGCCCAGCAAGAGTTCACTCCCCTTGAGTGAGACTATCTTTAGCCGCGGAAGTTATACACACGTACGCCAGGCTAGCCGATTATGTATTTTCAAATTAACCACCCGTTATGCTTCACACCTCGTCTAAAGGGGAAAAAAACAAGACTATGATATTGGCTCAGACCAGTGCTTCTCAAAAATGTATTATTCACAACGCACTTAAAGGCTGTAAAGAAAAGTGAACGAAAAGTATAAATGAAAAAAAAACAACAACAACTCAAAGATTAATATGCTGGTAGGCTCGATTTATGACATTGTTATAAACTCATCCCTCCACCCACAATTTGAGACTCACTGGTTCTATGAAGACACACCAAAAAAAGTGTGTATTTTATTTCTGAACATATTCTGGACCTATGCTACAGTGAGCTACGTAAACCTCAATCGATTGTGATGGCTGATTCCCATTGTGATGGCTAGATTCCCATTGTGATGGCTAGATTCCCATTGTGATGGCTAGATTCCCATTTCGATAACCAACCCCTCCCCCCCACACACACAGACACACACAAACGCCCTACCCACACCCACCCTTCCTCCCTTCCCTCATTTCAATTTTTATTTTAACATCGAGGACCCCCTTGAGATATTTTTCACTCTGTGGCGTGGGGTGGGGACACGGACAGAGGAGACGGGACGGGGGTGGGGGGGGGGGAGGGGTAGGGAACTAGAAGGAGAAGTGTATCCAGTATGTAGGAGGGCATGACATTGACACTTACTGTCAGGCAACAAACGTGAAGGGGTGGGGGGGGGGTGGCATGGGGGGGGTGGGGTGATAAACAGATGAGTTTGACGGGAAAGCGGAGAAAGATAAATTGATATAAAGAGAGAAAGAGTGTGTGTGTGTGTATGTGAGAGAGAGAGAGAGAGAGAGAGAGAGAGAGAGAGAGAGAGCATGGCAAGCATGGGGGAGGAGGTACTCAGGGATATGCGACGGATCCATTTTTATGGGAGGTAGGGAGGGAGGAGGGGTTGGGTTGGTTTGGGGAGGGGGAGGCATCGTGTACGGCTTAACACAGACATATTTTATTTTTGACAGATTTGGTATTATGTAGTTAACTTGATTTTTTTGATTTTTCATGTTGATTTTTTTCCGAACTAGTCATTCATCCACTTCATAGTAATCACTGTAGTCAATTATTTCACTGAGACACATTTTTTTTTTACATTTACTTTCTCGTATCATTTTTAATTTTGTTCTTCTAACGGCGGGTAGCGAAATAAAGAAACAAACGGGACGTTTGGAGGGGGGGGGGTCCGCGAATCACTAAATTTTATGGTTTTGGTTAGCCTATATGTGTGTGTTTGCATGTGTGTGTGTTTTTATGTTTCGAAAATGTTGTATTAAAAAATTATCAATCGGAGTTTTCTATTTTAATGTTAATTTCGCTTTGTGACCAAAAACATCTCATCATGTGACCAAAATATCTCATCACGTGACCAAAACATCTCGTCAAGCGCCCGAAACATCTCATCATGTGACCAAAATATCTCACCACGGGACCAAAACATCTCGTCACGTGACCAAAACATCTCATCACGTGACCAGAAAATCTTATCACGTGACCAAAACAGTTGTTGAGGGGAATTTATTCTCACTGATACTCTGATAGTCGTTCAAAGTAACAGTTAATTTGCTTCTAAATTACCTTGTACATAATCATGTGTTTAACAAATAGTGTAAATATATGACGCATGCGCTTATTATTAATTTATTATGTGTGTTTTTTAACAGTATATAGTTAAATATCAAAAGTAAAGATCCCTTAAGTCCCCCCCTTAAGGGTTCATCGGGGAAACGTCCTATAGAGTAATTGGCACAAAGCCCAGGCGCCTTTACTCCCCCAACTTAAAGTCGGGTACCAGACTTTAAGCTGGGTGGACTTGAAAACTTTCATCAGGATCTGAATGTTCATGATGAGGTTCGAACACGGGACGCATCCAGTCGAGCGCTCTAAACCATTCGACAACCCGTCCTTCTAGTTATTGATTCAAGTCTTCTATTCACTGATTCCAGGCCCGTGTAACGAATATATGGAGACGATAGACTGACCTTTAGATTTTAGTATGCCATGTAAGTTTTCGTCACAGACTATGTGATTAGGCCTAAACATTCAAACATAATTAAGTTTTGATCTTAAAAAACGATAACGACCACATCTCGCGAGATCATATGTAAACCCATACAGAGTTTACACGGACACGACCACATCTCGCGAGATCATATGTCAACCCATACAGAGTTTACACGTTTTTTGTTCTGTTTCTATCTCCGATACAGTTGTTCTGACAAATACCCCATGTAGACAACAGAAGTCTCTGGCAGAGCTGGGCTGGTCAATAATTTAAGTTCGTGCTAACATCACAAGAGATTCATTCTGCAATAACATGACGTGATCTCACATAGAATAGGTCTGCCCATATCAGCACATAGGCCTACTGGTTGACGGAAAGTTCAGAACAGCAAAAATAATAAATCATTAGAATTTGACCAGACTGGTGTTATGTCTGATAGAGAGGAAAGTATACAGAAAATAATTAATATTCAATTCTCAAATTTTAGTCTCTTTTTCAATTATTTAAAAATCATGGTGTGTGATTGACTACAATGGAGTGTGAATGACTACATTGCAGTGTGATTGACTACATTGGAATGTGCTTGACTACATATCGACGCCACTGGGGTAGGGTAAGCGCCCTCTAACATATACATGCATAATGAACTTTTATTCTTATCACACAGTGTCATGACAAATGACCATTGATTTTTAAAGATAGAAATAATAAATAAATAAATGAATCGATTGCTTCCATGGGCGTCGCTAGGAATTTTTCCATGGGGGGGGGGACAAATTTTCCAGGGGGGGGGGCAAATAACAACATTTTTTTTAAATGTAAGGGGTGGGGAGCAAATGCCCCCCTCTTATATGCCCCCCCCCCCCATGAATACGCCCATGATTGCTTCAACGGCATCCTTCATAATGCCGCTTGTCGGTTGGTGAGGTTCTAATTGTAACGGTTACACTAGGTTTAATGTTATCTTATCGGTGAGATGTAACCGTTACACTAGGTTTAATGTTATCTTGTCGGTGAGATGTAACCGTTGCACTAGGTTTAATTTGATCTTTAACCGTGTCTTTTAACTGACGAAAAAGATGTACATTCTTGAACCAATTTTTGTTTTCAATATATTTGGGGTTTGGCGGTGGAGGTCGAGGGAGGGAGGTGGGGAGTGACAGATGTCCGTCTAGTGGGATACAGTTTCCGGCACCAGATCTGTCAGTCAGTCACCCCCTCACCTTCCCCCCCCCCCTCCAAGAGCGTGCCTGTTAGAATCAACGTGTTCCGTTAAGATAATAGTTCACCTAATGCAGGGACAGTGGTTCCTACATTGTGTCGTTATGAATCTTTTAAAAAATAGATTACAGTGGAAGCGGTGGTCCTAAAACTGTCTTTAATAGAAATGAATGTTTTCACTGGTTAACACGAATGTCATTTGTGGGTAAGGGAGGGGGGTATGGCCTTGGGAGAGTGTCATACGCGGGGCCTTGTGCGAATGTCATGAGCAGGGCGGACCTGGAGCCGTAAATGTATTTTCGTTTTTCTTTGTAGTAAGAAAAAAAAAAAAGAGCAGCGAGGGCTACACTCAGAAATCGCTACATATCAGATGGCTGCTACTGCGCCACCTCCCCCCTCTCCCTAATGAGACTGGGGTGTCGCCAAGGATACCTACTTAATATCCCGTTCCGGTAGCTGACTTTGTTAAGCTACATGTCGTAGCGATAGTGTACAAGAGCTGCATTATCAAATCCGTATATCTTTATATCCCTGTATTACTGTATAAGACAAAGAAAGCTCCTTTAGCCTAATAGGCCATCGGGGCAGAGCTCCTTGAGCCTAATTGGCCATCGGGGCAGAGCTGCTTTAGCCTAATAGGCTATCGGGGCAGATGAAGTGTAGCATTCATACGTTTCTGTAACCACGGCTGATGAAGGGATTATGTGGTTAGCACAACGCCCAGCCGTCTTTTCTTCCCTGATGTCAGGTACCCATTTAAAGCTGAGTGGACTTAAGAGGGACTTTATACCATATATCACCTGGGGAAATTCCCCATTATTTATCAATCAAAGAGAGAACCAAGGTCTTCTCAGGTTGACTGTCAAGCTTGCTACACCGCTCGGCTATACGTCCACCCATAGTAGTATTATCGTATACACAAACTTTTATTTAAACTTCAATTTGAATCACTGGAAAAGTAAATTGACGAACAAGCAGTCTGATCCAGAATGACATAACCCCAAAAGAAAGAAGAAAAAAACCCAGAAAAAAACTTGAAAATACCCAGATTTTTTTGTTACGTAATCCAAGACGATGTGTACAGCAGCAGCAGCAAGTGTTTCCTTCAACAAGTTGGGCCTTCAAGTCTGCCAGACACACATCAACACGCGCGCACACACTCGTCCATATTGTTACCCCCCCCGCTTCTCCCCCCCCCCCCGCTTCCCCCCCCCCACCCGACACTTGAAAGAAACTGTTTATCAAGATGAGCGACACAGACTCTATGCTCTCGTTTGCTTTTTTTTAAATTTCTACACCTGGTAGCTTTGCTTTTTTAAAAATTTAAATAAATGAGCATCTATATAAATAATAGCGATGTGGGTTCTGTGTTAAATCGAAAGTAAAGAATTAATACAACAGTATTCCAGTTTTTAAAATCGTCAAACGTGAACAATAGTAATAAAGAATCATGAAAAAAAAAAACTCGACTCTGTCCGAAACCAAAAAAAATAACCTTAGCCTGCTGATCAAACTTAACTCTATGCAAAAGTTTTTGCAGGGTACAGCTAGTACTATAACAACTTGTATTAAAGGATTTTGTAATTTTCAATTGACATGATAAGTTCTGACATGTTGTGTTTCAATGTTTTGTAAGACAAAACACAATCGAGGTTTTTGTCTTATTAGAGATTAAAAAAAAAAAACACATATAATAATCACAATAACACATGCTTCACGTCCGTGAGTCGAACTGTCCGTGAGTCGAACTGTCCGTGAGTCGAACTGTCCGTGAGTCGAACTGTCCGTGAGTCGAACTGTCAGTGAGTCGAACTGTCCGTTAGTCGAACTGTCCGTGAGTCGAACTGTCCGTTAGTCGAACTGTCCGTGAGTCGAACTGTCCGTTAGTCGAACTGTCCGTGAGTCGAACTGTCCGTGAGTCGAAAAGTCTGCCACAGTTTAAACTACTTCCATGAGACGAAACGCATGTCTTCAAAAAATGTCAGTAAACTTCTCCCACATAACAATGATTATGATTCATTGTTTATTACACTTCTATTGTAAAAAAAACACACTTAAGTTGAATGAATTGAATAGTTAAGATGATAAATTAGAAAACTTTACTTTTTTTATGGTGCCCTTTTCTTCCCTTATTGCCCAGGGCACTTTCTTACTTTTCTCAAATAGGTTAGTCCGACAGGGCCTGCCAACCTATGGGGTATCGTCGTATTTAATGGTATGTGATAACGAACATTAGGACAAAAGGATAATTTCTGAAACTCGACATTTTTCTAAACTTTAAATGTTTCTTTTAAAATTTACATAAAATCAGGGCTGCCAACTGGGCAAATTCAAATCCAGATCTAGATATTGGTTTGGATTTGTTTTGAGTTTACTAGATTTTAGAAGAAAATGAAATATACATATTATTTTACTTTTTTTTACCTCATTTTTTTCTGGATTATAATGTGAGGAAGAAAGTTGGCAGTAATAGTTTTAAAAAGAAAAAAAAATCAGAGAGCAATTAAAATTAAGTACGTGGGAGGCAGTAAAAAACCAACAGGAGAGTTGTACCGGTGTTTTCAGAGTTTTGTCCATTTTATTTTTTCATGTTATATGGAAACATACTGGTATGTTTTGTTTTGGAATTCTCATAAAAATCTGAGTCTTGTGTCCTACATGTTTTTATTTGTTATCAGGTATGAGGGCTACCTCTGACCTATATTTCATAGGTTAAAATTGTTACATATCTATCTATCTATCTATCTATCTATCTATCTATCTATCTATCTATCTATCTATCTATCTATCTATCTATCTATCTATCTATCTATCTATCTATCTATCTATCTATCTATCTATCTATCTATCTATCTATCTGTCTGTCTGTCTGTCTGTCTGTCTGTCTGTCTGTCTGTCTGTCTGTCTGTCTGTCTGTTTGTCTGTCTGTATGTCTATCTATCTGTCTGTCTGTCTGTCTGTCTGTCTGTCTGTCTGTCTGTCTATCTATCTATCTATCTATCCATCTATCTATATATATATTGTCCTCCATCCATATGTTGTACAGATGAGGAATACGTGGGGTTGTATTCAATACAGAAACGAATTATAAATATTAAAAAAAAACTATCTAGACTATGGTAGACTATGTATTACAAAGGTTCTCTACAAGTTTTGACTGTCACCTCTCACCAGGGTCTCTGCTCGGATTGCGGGAAAGGGGCGGGGGGGATGCATCCCGAACACATGTCTGGGGCTCCTGCTCTTTAGTTAAGTTGGTGCGTGTGTGTGTGTGAGCGTGATCGACGGGGCCGACCTAGTTTGAATTGATTGCCAGGGTCTCAATGTAAAATGAAAATGGTCCAATATGACCCCCCCCCCATTACTAGTAGGGCGCTTCGGGCTAATGCATTTCTTATTTTTAATGTTGACGGTCCTCATCAAACACTGTTTCCATGGAGATCATATAATAACAAACGCTGTTACACATTGTCCCCTCCCCCCCCCTCCTTCTTTCGACGAATACAGACGTTTATTTTGTATTTACCAAAAAAAAAATTGATTTGTATATCATATTGATTGGACTCCATTTGGTTGTGCATATCGGATATCGAGTAGCGGAATCGCGGAATCGGTAGATTACAGATTACAAGGGTGGGCAAGCTTTATGAATCGAGGGCCACGTTTGGGCTCTTAAATTTGACAGAATAGCCGGGACTAAGAGTATAAAAATGGAGTGCTCATATGAATAACTGAAAGGTAAATGTACTTAAAATTCAACCGCGGGCCGGATCAAAACAGTCAGGCGGGGCCGCACGTGGTCCGCGGGACGTTGTTTGCCCACGTCAATATTGTCGTCTTAAACTGAACTATGTCTTTACACTTGTTAGTAGTTGTTATTTTTTTTGTAGTTATATTTCTTTAGGTTATTTTTATTTCTCCTTATTTCAAGTTTTAGAACACTCTCAGACCAGGTCGTTCCAATTAGCGTGAGTTTATTTTCATAACTAGGCCGGAACAGCCGTGTTCCATTGTCGGTGGGAGGTTGTGTGTTTGTCTAGGCCGGAACAGCCGTGTTCCATTGTCGGCGCGAGGTTGTTTATTTTTTTTTTTATCACCGATTCACATGTTGGACCTGGGGGTGTTGTTTCAAAAGAGAGTTCTCTGAATACAACATTACTACTGTCTGGTGGCTTCATAAAAATATAAAACCAATGTGTGGGTTGTTCAAGTTGGACCTGGATGTAAGGTTTATGTGAAGGGATGGTTTATGAAGGCGCTGAGATCGTTTGTAAGGTACAGATTGTGTAACACACTCGTCAATGGAGATGTATAAGTTGTGGGCAATATTTTGCAGCAATCGCTGATCACTTAGGTAGCAGCACTACCCTCTACATCATGGGTGGGCAATCATTTAAAGTTGTGGGCTTCATTTGTATCTGTAAAATTAACTGGCGGGCCGTCCCAAGATCAAGGGATTTGAGTCTTGACATGAACTCATAGAAATGTCAAGCGCAAACGTCATCTCTTAAAAGGATATTGCCGTGCTTCATTCTGAAACGAGTGGTGGGGGCCATGAGCCAGATAAAACAGCCCAGTGGGCCGGGTTTGACCCGTGGGCCATAGTATGGCCATGGCTGTATTATATCAGGAGTGATCCAATATACAAAAATGCAAAAACACAAATGGTGAATACCGAGGGGTGGGGGGTAGATTTCATTAATGTTCAAAGATGCCGTACAGTGAAGCCCAGAGATGCCGTACAGTGAAGCCCAGAGATGCCGTACAGTGAAGCCCAGAGATGCACGTACAGTGAAGCCCAGAGATGTCGTACAGTGAAGCCCAGAGATGCCGTATGGTGAAGCCCAGAGATGCCGTACAGTGAAGCCCAGAGATGCACGTACAGTGAAGCCCAGAGATGCCGTACAGTGAAGCCCAGAGATGCCCTACGGTGAAGCCCAGAGATGCCGTACAGTGAAGCCCAGAGATGCCGTACAGTGAAGCCCAGAGATGCCGTACAGTGAAGCCCAGAGATGCACGTACAGTGAAGCCCAGAGATGCACGTACAGTGAAGCCCAGAGATGCCGTACAGTGAAGCCCAGAGATGCCGTAGAATGAAGCGCCAAAGATGCACGTACAATGAAGCGCCAAAGATGCGCGTACAATTAAGTGCCAAAGATGCCGTATAATGAAGCGCCCAAGATGCACGTAGAATGAAGCGCCAAAGATGCACGTAGAATGAAGCGCCAAAGATGCACGTACAATGAAGCGCCAAAGACGCACGTACAATTAAGCGCCAAAGATGCGCGTACAATGATGCGCCAAAGATGCCCGTACAATGAAGCGCCAAAGACGCACGTACAATTAAGCGCCAAAGATGCGCGTACAATGATGCGCCAAAGATGCCCGTACAATGAAGCGCCAAAGACGCACGTACAATTAAGCGCCAAAGATGCGCGTACAATGATGCGCCAAAGATGCCCGTACAATGAAGCGCCAAAGACGCACGTACAATTAAGCGCCAAAGATGCACGTACAATGAAGCGCTTAGTATTAGATAAGGTGGATAGGACCCGGGGGATGGGAGTGAATAGATAACAGTGGCGGGGAGATCTGGGTTTTGGGTTTTTGAGTAGATACACAACAACAGTGATGCATATTTTATTTGAAGAAAAACAACCCCAGATCTTATTAAACTAGAAATTTTTTTTTTTTTTAAAAAGCCGGCATGCTAATAAATTGCAGATACGAGCCAAGATATTAATGAATTGGAAGAGAACACTTTGTTTATTTGTTGATTAAAAACTTGGATGCAGTAAACGAAATACGATCAATAAAAAAACATCCAGATAATGAATAAGACGTATGTACTTATGCATGCAATATCGAAATACTAATAATCTCTGAGATAATTACAAGAGATGAGTAAGTCACAATGGCATGCCCGAGACCGGAGCACATTGAACATGGCAAGCGTGGGTGGTTAGATCACCCCTCCCCCCCCCATGGGCGTATTCACGGGGGGCATAAAAATGTTATATAAGAGGGGAGCATTTGCTTTCCCCCCCCCCTTACATTAAAAAAAATGTCATAAAGTTGTTATTTGCCCCCCCCCTGGAAAATGTTTGCCCCCCGCCCATGCCCACCCCCCCCCCATCAGCTTATTTCATTAAAAGGGTCATTACAAATTAAACAAAGATAAATACAGTATATTTTTTGTGTTTTACTAAGTAATTTATACTTACATTAAAAGAAATTGTAGTCATATCATTTTGCTTGAGGTATTAACAACTCAATTCATTTTTAAAACATGAATCATATATATTTTTTTTCTTAAATCAATATATTAATGGTATTTAAACCAAAATATGATCTTTTTTTTTAAGTACAAAACAATCTACAAATATTTTTTAAGCGCATTTTACCGATATATAAAAATATGTGCACTCACAAAAAAAAAAGTTATTAGTACAATAAGACCGGTCAGCATGTCAATCAATCTTTAAACGCGAATTTGACAAGATAAAGATTAAAAATAAACAAGAAGAGAGATATATCAGTATTTTAGGACAGACGGCAGTTGGATGTAGGGTCAGTTTTAAGATTCAAGACATGAGTAAGAGATTGACAGAGTGAGGAAAAAACTTATGAGACGTGGGGAAAGATGATCTTGAGACATAATGAGAAAGATCATAAGAGAGAGAGAGAGAGAGGGGGGAGGGGGGGAAGAGAGAGAGAAGATAAAGCGGGGGGGGGGGAGAGAGAAGGGGAGAGAGAGAAGAGAGAGGGACAGAGAGAGGGAGGGGGAGGGGGAGGGAGAGAGAGGGGGAGAGAGAGAGGGTAGAGAGAAGAGACAGGGACAGAGAGAGGGAGAGAGAGGGGGAGGAAGAGAGAGAGGGGGGGGGGGAGAGAGATGGATAGTGGAAGAGAGATGGGGGAAAGAGAGAGAGGGATAGAGAGAGGGAGGGAGGGAGGGGGGGAGAGAGAGAGGGAGAGAGAGAGTCTGTGAGTGATGCCAGACAGAGCAATAATGATGTTATTTTAATGACAGAAGGAGGATTTGGTTACGATGGAAAAAGAAAAGAAGAAAAAGAAATGAACCATCGCAGATAGCCATCGTCATTCAGTAGGTCTGAGCACGCGATGTGATCAGCCAATGAAATGAGTCGTCACATAATTTTTTCGTGAGCTCTTTAGGAGCAGAAAGGATATGAGGAAAGATATGATTGGTTAAAAGGATGTAAAGATTGGGGGATTGAATGGCTAGGCTTTGATTGTGGTTTCATATGCGCCGATATTATAAGTAACTGGTATTAAGTTTAACCTTTATTTCACTGCAAAAATTAACATTTCTCTTGTTGATTTTAACATCTTTCATTGCTGATGTAAACATTTCATTTCTTTTTACGCTAACAGTTTATGACAACTCGTTAACATGTTTTATTGCCGTGAAGCTGACACTTGACGTTTTAATGTAAACATATCAGCTAATGCTAGCTGTAGCCTTGGTATTGCTGAAAGTGACACCTAATGGCAGCATTGGTATTGGTGATGGTGACTTTTGCATTGCTGAAGCCAAGAGTTACGGTCTCCCGTAATGCCTCCATAGCCATTGCACACCCTGCTATGGTGAAGAGATGAAAAAATACACATGAGCACTACAACGAGCTGCCAGATAAGTGGTTCACGTGATGAAGGGGGTAAACATCTCATCCTTATAGGGACTTTAATTATAATGACACCACACCCCACGCACCGTCCACCAACCTGTACGAGTTGCCTCCCACCATGTTTCGGACATGTAAGTCAAATCTGTTCCAAGAGATTTAATCCAGTCAACAGCAGCCATGTCGCTGTCAACAGTAAATGTCACGTTACCACTGGAAAAAAAAATTCCCTCCTTTGATGCGTCCAGTCCATGCAAGCTATGACGTCATTTGAGGGGATGGGTCCGAAGTCAGATTCCGGGTCGTAAGAAAAGGCTGGGTTTTATAGAATGATGTTGTGTAGAGGGGTCGGATACAGGGTCGTTACCCCTTTAAAATATAGTTTCCCCACTAAATATAAAGGTCATCCATTTAATGAAAAAGTTCCCCAGTTAATATACAAATTCCCCATTCAATGTAAAGTTCCGAAATTAATGTAAAAGTTCCCCTATTAACGTAAAAGTTCCCCCAATTAATGTAAAAATTCCCCCAATTAATGTAAAAGTTCCCCAATAAATGTAAAAGTCCCCCAAATAAATGTAAAAGTTCCCCCGTTAATGTATAAGTTCCCCTATTAATGTAAAAGTTCCCCAATTATTGTAAAAGTTCCCCAATTATTGTAAAAGTTTCCCAATTATTGTAAAAGTTCCCCAATTAATGTAAAAGTTCCCCAATTAATGTAAAAGTTCTCCAATTAATGTAAAAGTTAAAGTTCTCCAATTAATGTAAAAGTTCTCCAATTAATGTAAAAGTTCTCCAATTAATGTAAAAGTTCTCCAATTAATGTAAAAGTTCCCCAATTAATGTAAAAGTTCCCCATACTGGTCTAGATACGACGCTCTCACATGCAAAAAAAACTCAATCTTTTTTTTTTTGTCGACCTCATCTAACTACCCCCCCCCATACGCTCTGACTGTGACGTTACACACACACAACAGAGTAGACTACTCCCTACCCCCCCTCCTCCCATCCCATAAAAAAAAGCTATAGGAAAAAGGAACTTAATTACCGCGTCTATCAGTTGAACAGCGCGGCCCTGACAAAAACTGGGGGGGGGGGCGGCTAACACCACAACTGCACAATGTGGTCAGACTATGCGGTCAGCATTAAACCAGCTTGAAAAATGTGGGTGGACATCGCTGACAAGTTAATCAGGTCACACAATTTCCCTCCCGCCCCCTCTTCCCCCCCCCCACACACGTTATTGTTGTTTTTTTTTTTTCCAACTCACCTTTGGCGGCCATTAACTTGTTTTGCCTCACTTTCATTAGGGGGTGTGGAACAGATGTTGAGGGAGGGAGGGGGGTGGGGTGGTGGTGGTGGATTGCCTTGACCACTTACCCTCATCCGTGTTGTTAAACCACCCCCTTCCCCCCATCCTCCCCCCCCCCCCTCCACATACACCCGGGCTACACTAGTCGACAATGCCCATCACGCTTGAAACGTCTTGTCTCTGGCGATGTAGAAACATGTAAGAAGAAGGGGAAGAGAACTCCGTCGACAAAAGGCTCAACAAAAAAAAAAAACGACAATGGAGATTATCTTTTATTGTTTCATTTCATTATTTTTATTATAATTTTCTGCAGCGTGCTTAGTGCATCCAGTTATCCAGTGATCTAAACAAACTAGATACATTGTATAGTTTATAATGGGGGGGGGGAGAGTAGCGAACTGTATAAAAGGGAAGGAAATCATGACGTGAATGCTCTTTGAGCAGCGTTGTCGCAGAGTGAAGAAGTAGCCGTTAGAAAATCTACACTTAGTATCCAGTCCACCAATGAGAGAAGCGATACGGTTGTGTGTTTGGAGCCCCCCCTCTCTCTCTCTCTTTCTCTATCTATCTATCTATCTATCTATCTATCTATCTATCTATCTATCTATCTATCTATCTATCTATCTATCTATCTATCTATCTATCTATCTATCTATCTATCTATCTATCTAGCTATCTATCTATCTATCTATCTATCTATACATATATATATATATATATATATATATATATATATGTCTTTATTTATCTATCTATGTATGTATCTATCTATCTGTCTATCTAAAGGTTCCGTGTTCGATCATTGGTGAGTGAGACCCAAGGGAGATTTTTTTTTCCGGTCAGGGTTTAAGTTCCGTCCAAGTCTCCCGTGGTGCCTCCATTGTCATTGAACTATCGACTTTGGAGAAGATGAAAGAAAGAGACTTTAAAAAAACTGTCCCATAGTGGTTTATATAGGATCTAAGAGATAAAAATCTCAACCTTTCTGGGACTTTACAGATCTCTCTCTCTCTCTCTCTCTCTTTCTCTCCAACACGCATAGACACACAGAGAGACACACAGAGAGGCACACAAAGTGGCTAAGGGCACAAACAAAGTCAAACATTCGCACGCGCACGAACACACACACACACGTGGTGGTTACACACATCTCGATAAACATTGACGATTGACATGCGCAAACAGTGACAAACATCAAAGACGGGAATAGCTGGCATTGGTCAAACCATGATGGCTGACAATGACACATAGTGATAAATAGCGTAGACACAGAGTGCTAGATAACAAGGGCAATGGGTAAACTGTAAACATGGACACAACAGTGAACTTTTGACGTGGGCACTTAGTGATTTACATAGACACAGAGGCACAAACAGACACGATGCCACTAAAAAGGGCACAGACAGACACACTGTGACTAAAAGGGCACAGACAGACACGATGCCACTAAAAAGGGAACAGGCAGACACACTTTGACTAGAAGGGCACAGACAGACACACTGTGACTAAAAGGGCACAGACAGACACACTGTGACTAAAAGGGCACAGACAGACAATGAGCCCTAACAATGCCACAGGCATACATGATGTGTAGCAGCGGTCTCTATAGTGTCATAAATACCAGCTGACCAATGGTGAGATACCAGGTTCTGACCTGAGAGCGAACACACCCAAGTAACCTGACACATCAATAAATAAAACAATAACCTTTCCCCCCCCCCTTTCCTCTTTCCACCAGCTACCAAGCCAATGTAACATATTTAATCCCCCCCTCATCCTCTGCAACCAGAGGTGTGCGGATCTTGAAATTTAGCGTCCGCGTCCGTCCGCGGATTTCTATCAATGATCCGCGTCCGCAGAATTTACAACATTGGTCCGCAGTCAGTCCGCGCGTCCGCATTGCTGAAATTTAGCTGTTTAAATGAATTGAAATTTTTTATGGTAACGCTAAAGAAGATCCGCGTCAGTCCGCGAGTCCGCAACTTAACCATACGAAGCGTCCGCTGTCAGTCCGCGGATTCGGAAAAGTCTGCGGATCTGCGTCCGCAAGCGGACGCGTCCGCTGTCCGCTCATCTCTGTCTGCAACGCAATCCGTTACCTGTCATTGATTGGTTGATTTCGACGAACAATTCCGGAGATATCCGAATGAAATTCCCGCAGTCATGTCTACAGAATCCTTTGTAAAAAAATCCCCCCCCCCCCCCAGGACTTATGCTACTTTTAGACCAGACTTTGCGTTCAAGAAGGGAGGTCATCTTACAAATGACATGATACAATCTTTTTCTTTTTTTTTTTCCAGTTATTGATGGATTTTTAAAAAACAAAAAAAAAAAAAAATATTTGTATTATAAAATACGTGTCATAATCTAAATGTCTTTCACCTTCAACCATTTTTTTTTTAAAAATCAATAAGTTATTACAAAATATTTGTTACGAATTTGAGAGTTAAAAATAGACAATGAAAAATAATGAATAATACATCTCTGATAGGCCAAAGTTGCTGTTAATCCGATGGCGTTGTCATGAGATTTTATTCTCTGATGGGGATGATAAGTCACCGTGTAAGATTATAACCGCCATGTCTGGGGGGGGGGGATACTTTTAAAAACTGTTGCTATAAATAGAATCTCTGGCAGTCGCGAAGATAGAGGATGGAAACGAGCGCCATTGTGGTTTTCACGTCTGATTTACCATATTTTTTTTCTTAAAATAGCTTGTAGTCTTTAATAGAATCTCTGGCAGACGCGAAGATTGAAGATGGAAATGAGCGCCATTGTGGTTTTCATGTCTGATTTACCATATTTTTTTCTTAAAATAGCTTGTAGTATTTACATTTTTTTTTCTTATTTACAACTTTAAAAAAAAATCTAAAATTTATCATAGAAACATTACATGTAGTTTACTCTCAACTCCAATAAAATAACATTTGAATGTGTTAATGGGGGTAGGTGGGGGGAAGCAACATTTGTTACATTTACATTTCCTTTGTTTTGTTAGGGGGGGGGGGTTAAAATCTGACTGAATTGGTTATAAGTGATAAGTTAACAAGATAATGGACGTCCGGCTTATTACATTTTTTTTTAATCTAGGTAAAACTAGAAAGGGTGTTGACTGAACAATTCATTGGAAAAGAGAGAGAGAGAGAGACAGAGAGAGAGGGGGGGGAGAGAGAGAACGAGAGAGAGAGAGAGAGAGAAAGAGAGAGAGAGAGAGAAATTGAGAGAGAAAAAGAGAAAAATTTAGAAGCGATTATTTCACGTACTGAATAGAAATTTTATTTTTTTTTTAGTTATATTGAAAATTTGAATCAACTTTGCACTTTAATTTATTTCAACCTGACTTCAAATGTTGTATTTTTTGTGAGATTTGTTTTATAAAATACCGTATTCCCCCAACAAAATTAAAAATCAACTGCCATTATTAGAAGGACATTGATCTTGGTGTTAAATATTAAAAACTAAGAGGGGGGGGAGGAAATGAATATCTTTGTTTGAAAGACATGTGCTTACATAAGACGAACCCAGATTTTAGGCCCCGAAATTCGGAAGTTAAAATGTGGTGTTTTGCACGGGGAATATGGTACTTAACATCGTTACTTGATGCTGTCATTTTTTAGCTTTACATGTGGGAATAAAGTACTAAACATCGTTACTTGATGCTGTCATTTTGTTAGCTTTACATGGGGGAATATGGTACTAAACAACATTACTTGATGCTGTTATGTTAGTTTTACATGGAAGAATACGGTACTAAACAACATTACTTGATGCTGTCATGTTAGTTTTACATGGAAGAATACGGTACTAAACAACATTACTTGATGCTGTTATGTTGTTAGTTTGTTGTTTGCCGTCAAAAAATGTAATTTATATGTTTTGTGTATTTTCTATATCTCATCCCCCCACCAGTTTCCATATGTATGTGTGTGTGAGTGTGTGTGTGTGTTTGTGTGTGTGTGTTCGGTTAAAAAAAAAGGATGGAAATCATGTCTTATTGAATGGCATCCATTATCAGATCAGCTGAACGGACACACGCCAGCAAGAAATGTGTTTTATCCCACAACATTACCACGAGAGGCGTTGATGTTGGGGGGATGGGGGGGATGGTGGCAGGAGGAGGGAGTTTAGAGAGAAAGCACCCCCTCCTCCCCCACCCACACCCCCCAGTCACACACAATGTCAATCCGATGAACTCGGTCCAGTCCATATATTTTGTTGTTTTCGCTAGGAGGCATTTTGTGAGACTTAATCCTATTACCAGCACTTGTGGCTTGAGGAGAGAGAGAGAGAGAGAGAAAGAGAGAGAGAGAGAGGGAGAGAGAGAGAGGGAGAGAGAGGGAGAGAGGGAGAGAGAGGGAGAGAGAGAGAGGTAGAGAGAGAGAGGGAGAGAGAGAGGAGAGAGAGAGGGAGAGAGAGAGGGAGAGAGAGTGAGAGCGAGAGGGGAGAGAAAGGGAGAGAGAGAGGAGAGAGAGAGGGATAGAGAGGGAGAGAGAGTGAGAGAGAGAGGAAAGAGAGAGAGGGAGAGAGAGAGAGAGAGAGAGAGAGGGAGAGAGAGACAAAGAGATCGAGGACGGCAGGAAGGGACATGAATAGATTGTTGTTGTGGTATTGCTGGATCGAAGGATTGTTATCTTATTGCGTGAGATTATTGTGATATAACTGTGAACAGTGATGTTACGTCTAACGAAAACATATTTTCAAGAGCTTCTTATAGTACCATTAAAGTAAAGTGGTTTATGTTGTATGGGATGATTAGCGTATGAAGAAGACCAGAGTGACAAAAGATAGTTTGCGATGAAGACCAATATCTACTTATGACACAACCATCAATACGCATCGTTGTCAATAATAAAATTTATTTGAGTCAAAGATTGCCAGTTGATCAAATATTGTCAGTTAGTCAAAGATTGTCAGTTGGTCAAAGAATGCTTGTTGGTCAAAGATTGTCAGTTGGTCTAAGATTGCCATTTGGTCAAAGATTGTCAGTTGGTCAAAGATTGCCATTTGGTCAAAGATTGTCAGTTGGTCAAAGATTGTCAGTTCAACATATATTTTTGGTGATTGTCAGGTAAGCCAAAAGTGTCAGAGAGGCAAATATTTTCAATGAAACAAAGAGTGTCAGTAAAACAAAGATTGTCAGTGAAATGTCTGTGTGACAAAAGTGATTCACCATTAAAGTAAACCAATTGTACCAATGTATTTCTTCAACATTTCATTTAACATAATTTAAACCAAAAAGCATCTGAATAACATCCAGAGTGATCGATTAATAATCCATTTTTGAAAGTTCTATTTTTCGATTCCATGTTTTTTTGTTTAAATCCAGACATGCAAGTCACTAAAAGTGCACACAAACATACATTTCACAACACAAAACCAGTAGACTATAATTTGACTTTCTGTCAACATATCGCATGACCAGTACGGCGGAGAAATTATTTTAAAAAAATGCTACTTATTTCAATTTTTTTTTTTGGTGGACAAAATTTTTCAAAAACATGAAGGTAAAAAAAAATGTTCAAAGGAAAAAGTCCATTAAAACCATAGAAAAAAAAGTCTAACGAAGTTCGATTACTCTCTCTATCTCTCTTTTTGTCTCTGAGCTTGTTATTCCCCTTTGGCGATTTCAACTTAAACTGGTCCAAAGGGTGCGAATATTTTCTATCCATGCAGTTTTGTTGAATGCATGAATTAACATGGCGGAAGATGATGCCGGATGAGAACCACTCTAATTCCAAGCAAATGACTCGGCGGCATCTTGTGTTTCAAACATGTGTGTTGACATCTTATGTTTCAAACATGTGTGTTGACAACTAATGTTTCAAACGTGTGTGTTGACATCTTATGTTTCAAACGTGTGTGTTGACATCTTATGTTTCAAACGTGTGTGTTGACATCTTATGCTTCAAACATGTGTGTTGACATCTTATGTTTCAAACATGCGTGTTGACATATTGTATTTCAAACATGTGTGTTGACATTTTGGGTTATGTGCTGAACTGACGTAAGCAAATTATTGTTTTCGTCTTCTATAGCCATAACTTATTAAAGTAGCCAGAACTTATTAAAGTAGCTAGAACTTATTAAAGTAGCCAGAACTTATTAAAGTAGCCAGAACTTATTAAAGTAACAATACCATAAAAGTTCCCTTAGCCCTAACGGACCATCGGGGGCAGATTAAGTGTAGAATTCATCTGTTTCTTTAACCTCGACATGTGAAGGGATTGCGTGGTTAGCTTAACGCCAGCCGCCTTTAAACACCCAACTTAATATCAGGTGACCCATTTAATAGCTGGGTGGAATTGAGGGAATTGACATCAAATTTCACTTGGAAAATTTCTATTGGCTCTCACCTAGAAAAGAACCCGATACTCTTAGGTCGACAGTCAAGCGTTCAAACCACTCGGCCACTCGTCCACAACGTAACATAAGCCCATACATCTAAATGAATATTTTATCTGTTCGAGAAATTAGTTGGAATTAATAAACCATTTCGAGATCCAAGTCAGTCATTCCGAGATACATGTCAGTCATTCCAAGATCCAAGTCATTACTCCCTAAATAAATTGCTTCAGAATCCTCCCAACTCAATTTTTTCAAATTATTATCACGTGACTACATTGGGTGTTACAGCAAAAGATATATTATTTTTATGAAAAATACAATGAGTTGTTATTATTCTATTTAAAAGAATATCACACACACACACAAATGTATGACCTTGAAAGTTTAGCTTAAAGAAAAATGGCGAAAAATCGCACGAAATGTATTTCCTAACATTGAATACCGGTATATATTATGTAAGACAAGTAACGAAATAGACAAAACTTTTAAAAAACGGTCACGCAATGATAACTTAATGAAATGGACTTGCGAAACTCACAATCATACATACAAAAAAAAAAAAACTCGCAGTGGCTCGCATTCTAAAAAGCAACGTTCGGCTTCAAGGACCAAAAGTGTTTGTCTTTTTTTCGCTTTTCAGGTTGTTTGAGTTTTTGGAACGTTTGTATTTAGAAGTATTACTGTATTATGATACCCCCCCCCCCACCCATTTCCATGTGTCTGTCAGTACTGACAAAAATATTTTTTTTTTAAACACAGATTCCGGACAGAATTTACGTTTTTTTTTGCTATTTAAAAACGTGCGTCCATAGCAACACCAATGATCACGACTCTATCCATCTTTTTTAACTTCTACCCCCGGAGATTGTAAGGACAACGTTGTTGGGTTTTAGATGCTAGGGGTCGAGCGGAGGAGGTCCAGCTTGACCTAATGGTCGAATAGCGTGAGTGACCTTTGAATTTTTATACTAAAGAAAATTTTTTGTTTTTTTTCCCCTTGTGTTTCGTTTCTCAAGCTTTTAGCCAAGGAGACTGTTATAATCCAATGGCTTTAGTAGGAGAACTCCATTAGCATAATTCATTCCGATTGAATTATAGCTGGTCAGTTAAACAGAAGAGTGGATAGTTGTTCGGATTAATAAAAAAAAAAAAAAAAGAAAAAGCTTTAAGAAGGAAACAATATTTTTTGTGTGTCTCTAAGAGTGATTACTTGTGTGCTGTCACATTCAGTTCCACCCTGTTACTGGATGAATGTTGTTATAAAAAAATGGGTACCTGACTTTAAGTTGGGGAATTAAAGGCGACTTACCACAACACACGCTGAGGTTGTAGAAACGGATGAGTTCTACACTTGTTGGCCCGTTAGGGATAAGGGAACTTTACATTAAGTACATCAATACCATACAACATTACAATACAATACAATACAATTATCACATACAAACAATACATACAATAACTACAATACCTAAATAAATATGAATAAATTTACCCATATAGATAGGCACGGGCCTGTAGCCAGGTCAAAGTAAGCAGGGAGGCACCAATACCCAGCAAGGGGGCACATTTACTTTTTCTTTATTTTTGTCCTCTTTTTCTTCTTGTTTATGCGTGGTGGGGGGCACTCCACACCTAGCGGGGGGCACGGCCCCCCAGTGCTCCCATTCCCTTAGCTACGGGGCTGGATAGGCACATATTAATTAACCGATATGAACACACAACATAAATACACGCACACGTAAAGAAAAAAACACACACACACAAACATACACCTTTGCATATTTTATTATTTTTTTTTATCTTTCGTTCTGTTCTAGTAGTTTCCAAAAATACAATTTACAACAAAGACTGAATTCGTTTGAATTGAGTAGACGTAAGAAGAGAAGGAATGGGTCAGGTTAAGTGAACTCAGAAACCGGAAACTGTAAACATTACTGTCTCTTTATTTATTTTTTTTTTTTAAATTCCTGACTTTACGTTTCCCTCAACAACAACAGATCCCGACACCCCGACCCATACCACCTATATAACAACTATCCTTAATTTTTTTTTAGAACAATGATTCTCAGAGGCCGTTACTTTGGACCCTATACTATAAAATAATACTGGTAATAACTTTGACTCGTTTAACATTTTTTTTTTATGAAAACGAGTTGGTGACCCTATACTTTTGTCAGTACTATTCACTCGGCGACCCTTATAGAACAGGGTGGGCAACCTTTTTGAGTCGCGGGCTACGTTTGGTTATAAAATTTTACGGCGGATCAGTGTTGCATTTAAAAACTAACACATGTACTTATCATATACCTCATAATATAAAAGGCTTGTGTTAGAAAATAGTGACAAGTCGCGGGCTGAATTAGACAATACGGTGGGCTGGATTTAACCCGCGGGCTGAATTACACACTACGGTGGGCTGGATTTACCCCGCGGGCTGAATGAGACACTACGGTGGGCTGGATTTAACCTGCGGGCTGAATTAGTCACTACGGTGGGCTGGATTTAACCTGCGGGCTGAGTTAGACAATTCGGTGGGCTGGATTTTTAACCCGCGGGCTGAAGTTTCCCCATGGCTTCACCAGAAAGTCTACTGGGCTGTGAGAGCCACTTGTATGGAAGAATGTAAATTATGAAGACACCAATCAACACAAATTAAGCCCTGACATTAACGGGCAAAACGGTTGCATCTTTCCAGTGACTCGGTTACAGTCTTCACTCACTTGGGGGGGGGCACCCATTCCCCTCCCCCCTCCCCTTCACCTGCACTTAAATAAGAAGCTCTTTATTACAGTTAAGTTGAGAAAATAAGTCTGGACATATTTTGCGCACATTTTTTCATGACTTACTCTCCAGATTGTGGGACGGGTGGCCGAGTGGTGTAGATACTCGACTGCCAACCTGAGAGTCATGGGTTCGATCCTCGGTAAGGCCCTTGAAATTTTTCGAGGTGAAATTTGGTGCAAAGTCGTCCCACAAGTCCACCCAGCTTTAAATGGGTACCTAACTTTAAGTTGGGGAAGTAAAGGCGACTAGGCGTTGTGCTAACCGCACAATCCCTTCATATGCCGAGGTTATAGAAACAGATGAATTCTACACTTCATCTGCCCCGATGGCCCGCTAGGGTTAAGGGAACTTTACTTTTACTTTTTTACTCTCCAGATTCATTATCTGTAAGTTATTTTTTTCTTTTGCCATTATTAAATGATTAAATTCTTTTAACCGGGGGGGGGGGGTAGGGGGGGTCAATTGAGTAGAAAAATCGATGGTCGTTGGATAGGGTACCCGACCGTTGACCTGAGGTTCCAGGGTTTGAGTCCCGGTAGTAATAAAAGTTAGTGCCTTGGGACCCTCTAAAAATCTCCCCAAATAGTTTCTAACGGGCCCCCCCCCCATAAGGGACCCACGACATGTGATAGGGTTACACGTTCCACCCCCTGCCATGGGGAGAGGGAGGGGGTGTAACGGGGGCTGTTATCTAATCCCACCAGTAAGGCAACGAGATTATATTCTAAGGTAATCTTTACACTTAGCTAACGGTTTGGTCACCACCACAAAAAGTTAGCACCCATTGAAGTCACCAGCCAGTCTGCATCCTTTTGAGCTTCGATCGCCGTTGCAGCCTCGTTAATACTGTTAATGGACAGAGGCTGATTGAGACATATCACTTTAGTCGTAACAAATGGCTGGCTATGGCAGAGATCTCAGCCGTTCCTCGAACAAATTTTTTTTGCAAACATCAGAAGAAACCGTTTGTTATGAAACCTTTTGTTATGAAACCGTTTGTTATAAAACCATTTGTTATGAAACCGTTTGTTATGAAACCGTTTGTTATGAAACCGTTTTGTTATAAAACCGATTTATTTCGCTAAAAGTGCATGAACAAATTATGGCATGGTTTTTCTTCAGCCACCGGCCATGTTTATCTTTGATCGATAAAACACTACTGGACTTATAAAATGACGTTATAAACAATGCCCACAACACACACACACACACGCGCACTAACAAACACACAATTATACACGTTCTCTTTATTAGCAAACTTCCAGGAATCACTTAACGGCAGAGGGTAACAAAATGATGTGCATACTTCCAGGAATCACTCAACCACAGAGGGTAACAAAATGATGCGCATACTTCCAGGAATCACTCAACCGCAGAGGATAACAAAATGATTTACATACTTCCAGGAATCACTCAACCACAGAGAGTAACAAAATGATGTGCATACTTCCAGGAGAGTTTGGAGGCCTGTTTCCGTAACCTCTGTTAGTTAATTTTCCTCTCTGAGGCGCAATATCCCGTCCACTTTCAGAAATGGCGACCACGTCGTTAGTATTCAAAAAGTCTCTTAAACTTTAAGGTGTCACGAGTCGATGAGTGGTCCTGAAAGGAGTTATTTGGACAGGTAGTGGCGGCATTGGGGGGGGGGGATAGGGAGTGGGACAAACAACTTGAGCTTGGGCGGGGGGAGGGGGGGCATAACTGACCCGCCGTAAAGATCATGCGATTAAAGCGATCTAAAGTGGTGTATATATATATATATATATATATATATATCTCATAATGGTAGCCTCCCCTCAGTTAATTACAAGGGTAAGTAAAGTTTTTATAAAACTAAATACAGTTTCATGTTTTCGTTACATACTAATTACATAATTTGTTTACTTTTTTTTATTTATATTTTTTTTTTTTACTTTGAGATGTTTCCACATTAGTTTAATTTTAACCAATGAGTTGTATTTCTTTTTACAAAATCCATTCTTTTTAATAGTATTTAAACTAATTAAAGCCATTTCTAAATATATAATGGTGTATATTTATATATGCTTCAACGGCGATTAAACGCCATCGTGTGGTGCGTATGGGATACGGGAAAGTTGCTATAAATAAAAAAAAAAGTTGATAAAGCACGACACAACTAGAAATAGAATATAAACTACATGCATAGTAAAAATAGATTGTCTATAGAAGGATGGTGATAATGTTTCTTATTAAGTCCGGATTTTGTAGCCATGAAAAAATTAAAGTGACTTGACGATAGAGATTAATAATTATAAAGGTTTTCCTCAATAGGGAGGGAGACGAGACACATGGCCCTAGGGTGTAGAGCGCTCGACCTGTGGTTACCACGTTCGATCCTAGCTGAAAGACCTGGCATTTTGGTCAAGTCCTGTTGAAAGTTTCCAAGGCCACCTATCTAAAAAATGGATACCCAACATTAATTGGGAAAATAAAGGCAGCAGTACATCCGCTATCCGTTGAAACATTAACAGAAGAACTGCACACTTCCTGTGCCAGTAAGTGCATAATAACTTGTGAAGGGAAACTTTAATCGGCTTAAGCCTAAATAATTATTTCATCAAATTATTCTGGTAAGGAAAAACTATTTATAGTTATCTAAGGCTTTAAATAGTACCTCATTATTTGATCAAAGTATTCTCATCTAGAAACTGTGTTTTTTTTTATAGAACTTCCATTATTTTTATCCATGTATTCCATCTAGGAACTTAATATAGAACTTTAATTATTATTTCAAAGTAGCATAAGCTGTTGCAGATTAATATGTCGATTGAGAAGGCCAGGAAAAAAAAAAAAAGAAAACTTCACATCTTCAGGTAAGTATATCAGCGAGGATTTCCCCAGACCCACCCCAGCCCCACCCTCCCCCCAGCCCCCCACCGACGGTCTATTTTTAAAGTCCTAGTCATATTTTATAAATATCTTCGCATGTTTTTTTTTTTTTTTAAACAAGTTAAATTATGTTTAAATTTAAATTCTTACTCAGGTGGAATGCATTTGATCTGTTGCAGAAAATGAGAGTCTACTTTCCCGCCCTTTTCTCGTCTAGCAGACGCCGTGTAGTCGCGGGAGGAAAAAAGAAATAATGAAATAACCGCCCTCTGACGATGAACTCTTATTTCAAAACAGTAATTCTCAAAAGTCTGCTTAATATTTTGAGCCGCACATAATTATGTAAGTTGCAGAACCGTTCTTATCAATACGCAAACTGAGCTACGATCTAGTAAAGGCCCCCCCCCCGCTCCCAGTAAAAATTCCAATCAAATCTGATACCATCATTAACTATTAGAACCCAGACATGTAGCTTGGACGCTCACTATAAAGGACACTGCTGAATTGATTTGGGTTTTATTTTCATTTTCCAGGCGAAATTCTCACGAGAACCATTGACGAGTTCAAGGGGAGTTAACGCATTCGGCAGTGCACCATCTCCACCTCGCGCGCACACACACACACTCTTACTGAACACACAAAGGTTTCGTATAGTAGGTGTGTACTACCATGTTGCGTACACACAATTTCAAATCAACTGCTAAATATGCACGCAGCCAATTTCTCATGCAAGCACTCAGCCGTCGGAAAATTTCCAGGAGACTTTGGCAGACCAGGATTTTTTTTTTTTGGGAAGGGTTCACAGGTTCGGGCTACAGCAGACTCCGGTAACTCCCTCCCCCCCTTTTCCTCAACTGCCTCGCTGTCTTTTAGTGAAACACGAAAAATCTATGGCTTCTTGCCTTGTCTCCATGGAAACCAACCGCAGTCTACACGCATTGAGTTATGAAAGATATAACTCTGATCTAATTTAAATGATCAGATATACGATCCTGTTTTCTAGACCTACTTCGTGGCAACTTTTCAATGTGAGAACCCCTGTTATCCACAGCGGCCCTACTGATCAACAAGTTTTTGGGTAGCGCACCATTCTCCGCGGCACTAAATGAACAAAATATTGTTCGTTCCTTTAAAAATGTGTGTATGCTTGTTTCTTCAAAACGCAAAGTATTTATTAAAACCATCACCACGACACAATACTAACAAAAAAAAAACTAAAGCAGATATTCTGGAAGTTAATTACGAAGAGAACGTGCCGAGAATTCCATTTAACGGAATCATGGAATATCTTTTTTGTTTACTAGCTGTTTCCAGTTGACATTTTTTTTTCAACGAGAAACTCTACATTAGCCGACGGGAAAACATCAAATTTGAAACGTCCATCTGACTGGTGCCGTGGAGATAGAAGCTGTACTGTGTCTATAAATAGCTTCAGGATATTTCCGGATTTTTTTTTTTTTTAAAAGCTGTGCGCTCTAAGAATAAATTACATTCGCAATCGCTTATCAGCATCATACACTTTGCGTTCATCTTAAAACTGAACGTGAATGTAAAACAGAATGTTTTTTTTATTGTTGTTGTTGTTTTTGGCAGGTGGGTGGGGGTGTGTGCTGCGAGGAGAGGGTGGGGTGGATGTGATGGAAGTAGGGGGAGCTTTGAGTGCTGGTTGTGGATATGATTTGTGCTATGCTGGTAACGCTGCATTCTGCTCTGTCACGGTATATCTGTTCTGTCACTGTTTATTTGTTCTGTCGCTGTGTATCTGTTCTGTCACTGTATATCTGCTCTGTCACTGTTTATCTGATTTGTCACTGTATATATGTTCTGTCACTATACATCTGTTATGTCACTCTGTTCTGTCATTGTAATCTTTTCTGTCACTGTATATCTGTTCTGTTACTGTATATCTGTTCTGTAACTGTATATCTGATTTGTCACTGTATATATGTTCTGTCACTATACATCTATTATGTCACTCTGTTCTGTCATTGTAATCTTTTCTGTCACTGTACATCTGTTCTGTCGCTCTGTTATGTCACTGTATATCTTTTTTGTCACTGTACATCTGTTCTGTCACTGTTTATCTGTTATGTCACTGTACATTTGTTCTGTCACTCCGTTCTGTCACTGTACATCTGTTTTGTAACTCTGTTCTGTCACTTTCTTTTATGGTTCTTTCTCTGGCAATCCCTCTAAGTATCTTGACTCTCTCTGTCAATTTTTCTGTCTGTCGGCCCCTCTCAGGCGCTCTATGTTTCTCTCGCCCTCCCTGGTCTCTCTCTCTCTCTCTCTCTCTAGGAGTCTGGATGACGCTCATACTCTCTCTCTCTCTCTCTTTCTCTTCAGAAATATATCTCTCTGGCTCTATGTCTGTCCTCTGTCTCTCTTTCTGACTCATGTGATCTGGCAGGCTCTGTGTGTCTGATTGTGTGCGCATCTCTCCAGTATATGTCTCTCTATCCGTCTCCCTTTCTCTCTCTATCTTTAAGTTCTCTTACAAGATACCAGGGAATCATTAGTTCTCATTAACCTGGTGGGGAGTGGAGGGGACTCCTAGCTTGGTTGGGGCGGGGGGGTGGTGGGTGGGGAGTGGAGGTCAGCACAGTGTCAGTTTGGCAGTAAATCTTGAAGTATACCAGCAGGCAACTCCTGATGATACTCAATATGCCAGGTACTAATAGCCAACAAATGTTAAACAACAAAAGAAAATGGGGAACAAAATAGAGCGAGAGTTCAAGTTTCTGGGTTAAAGGACGTGAAATATTACAAACAACAACTGTTGTTTACTTATTGTAGTTGTTGCTATGTTGTTTGTTAGATTGTCGTTTTCTTGTTTGTTTACTGTTTATTCCTGACATTATGAATGCAAAGTGTTTGCGGTATGAACCAGTTACCGCCTCTCAACAAGCTTTCCGAAAAAAATTCTGCACATGGTTAGTGCCAAAAAGATTGAGTTTCACCAGTTTCTTGTATTATAACAATGTATTTTTGTTTTGTTACTATTTTTAACGTTAGGCCTGTTTGTTAACAAATGTTATCTTTAAAACATGTACGCCCATAGTTTAGTTGTATATAGCTGTATCTATGTGTTTAAATACTGAGTATAAGTTGACAGCTCATCATTTGGCGCCCTCCATCCAATTAAAAAAAAAAAGTGCAAAAAACATTTCACGGCGCTTTTTTTTTTTGGCGCTTCATCTTTGAACCGGTGGCCCTTTAGGGTTAAGTAAACTTTACTTTTACATCTGTTCAGTATAAACAGACACGTGGATCGCCATTGGTGAACTTAACAATAGGCGCTTTTTTCGTGGCAGCCTCGTTTCAAGCAGCCCCGTAGCGTAAAAATTCTACATCAGGGGCCAGGCATTCTACAACAGAGGCCAGGCATTCTACAGCAGGGGCCAGGCATTCTACAGCAGGGGCCAGGCATTCTACAACAGGGGCCAGACATTCTACAGCAGGGGCCAGACATTCTACAGCAGGGGCCAGACATTCTACAGCAGGGGCCAGGCATTCTACAGCAGGGGCCAGGCATTCTACAACAGGGGCCAGACATTCTACAGCAGGGGCCAGGCATTCTACAGCAGGGACCAGACATTCTACAGCAGTCAGTCTCTCTAAAAACTGTCATATCAATCAATTAATTAATCAATCTAATTCAGAACCAACTAATACAATTGTAATTTTCGTAACATGTTCATTTGTTATATCAATGTTCCTCTCTTTCTCTCTCTCTCTCTCTCTCTCTCTCTCTCTCTCTCTCTCTCTCTAATATACACTTCATCTATTTACAAGTGAAGGGAGCTAGTTAAACCAACTGTACACATCTTCCTGTCATGTTGTTTATTGGTTTAAATGCAATGTCTGTATAGATGTTACCTTTGTAAATGTAGCCAGTACTAAACAACGGTCTCTGTCAAATACATACACGTGCATCCATTACAAGTACCATTAAAAGTATAACCATTCAAAGTATAACCATTAAAAGTATAACCATTAAAACCGCCGAATACTATCAATTATCAATACACTGCACTACAATGTACGCAGTATACTCACTACAATGTACGCAGTATACTCACTACAATGTATGCAGTATACTCAATACATGTACGCAGAGTACTCACTACAATGTACGCAGTATACTCACTACAAAAGAATGTATACTACACCACTGCCAAAAAGAATATTATCAGCTACTGCACACTGACTAGTGTACTCAAAATGAACCAATCAATCAGTGCCCCGTATTTTGCGACATTCATTTCTTTCTTCGAAAACATTTTGATCTCCCCCCCACCTTTTGCGACATTAATGACCGGATATAATCACCTTCTTAACACCCCTCCCCCCCCCTTCCCCCACTACAGTAGAACTGTGAAGTAGGTCAAAAGGCTGATATTCTGTCGGTCCTGGTTGGAGTCCCTAGCAACGATTTCTAAGAGCGTGGCTTAAAATAGATCAAACGGCGGCTTAGGCGACAACAACAACAAAGTCTCCAGTATGTAGAGATGTCTCAAGTACTGACCATACAAGTACTAGTACGAGTACAAGTATCCCAGGTGCAAATGCGAGTACAATTACCCTAAGTGCAAGTACGATTATAGGCACCGTATGTGCAAGTGCAACTACCCTAGGTGCAAGTACGAGTACCCAAGGTGCAAGTACGAGTACCCAAGGTGCAAGTACGAGTACCCAAGGTGCAAGTACGAGTACCCAAGGTGCTAGTTTGAGTACCCAAGGTGCAAGTACGAGTACCAAATGTGCAAGTACGAGTATCCAAGATGCAAGTACGAGTACAAGTGCCCAGAGTGCAAGTACCTCTGGTCCAAGTGCGAGTACCCAAAGTGCAAGTACGAGTACTGTGCCAATGTGCAAGTAAGACTAAAACAATTACCAAGAACCACCATCCTTTGCCAAACACACAAAATACTAGATACTCTCTACAACAAAATGATTCTCCTCAGCCAATATATCTAAACATACTAGATATTTGACTCTCTACACCAAACACATTTTAAAATGTAGAAAGCTGTACACATGCTGTGCATAATTCCTGTGCTACGCAATACATTTCCCTTTTTAAAATGCTCTTTATGTCTTTCGCCTTTTATTGTCTTCAGTTTACTGGGCTATTCTGTCTTCCTCATGACAGCAGGATTATGGGTTATATGCTTTAGATATCAGCGCGGCCATATCAGTATGCGCCAGTATTCGGAACCTAGGGATGAGTGTCATTTGATGGGCTGGAAATTACTACAAGTGTATGTAATATTCCGTACCGCTTCTCTCTAATCACAGGGATCCCCGTCATACGCGGGGCTTCAGGTGGGTGTGTGTGTGGGTGAGTGGGGGGTTGCCCTAGTGGTCAGTCAAGCAGAAAATGTAGGAATAAATATCAGGGTGAGGCTAGGACAGATATGGTCCAGTTAAGTCCCGCGAGCCAGCTATGGCCCATAACCTAAAATAATTATACTAGCTGTACCCTGCAAAACCTTTGCATAGAGTAATGTCCGCTAAGGATTGATCGGTAGGCTAGGTTATTTTTTGCTTCGGGCAGATCCGATTTTTTCATGATTGTATTTTAAACTGGAATACTGTTGTATTAATTCTTTACTTTCGATTTAACGCAGAGCTCCAATCGCATATATATATATATATATATATATATATATATATATATATATATATATGTATATATTTAAAGGGCCGAGCCAAGTAAACGTGGATGAAGTTTTAATATGAAATAATAAAATTTTTCGACTACTGTGACTCGCGGCGCAAGAAGTTTTCCGCCTAACCCTAGGTTAAAATATGTGTTGCATAGCGACATGTAATACAGCTTTGTTGAGGGGCTACAACCTGGTGTGACTGACGTATAAAAAAAAGCAAACGAATTTGCCCCAACACTGAAAAATGATGTACACATATTGCAACATGGCCAATGTAAACAAAATCAATACTTCCTGTGTTTTTGTTTTTAAAAAAAAAAAGCTAAACGAGTCAAACTGGACACCAGAACAAGTCAATTTCGATGACTCTTCAGAGAGGACATAATGGCACCACATAAATGACCAGATTAGGTTATTCGATCTAGGGTATGCTTTGCGTCAGTCGGTAAATTACATAGATTTAGTCATTTTTTTGTTCAAGGCTTTATCTGTGGCTCTCTAGAACCAAGTTGGCTTAAACACATCTTATTACATAATATTTTTTTTGCTGCTATTGGTTGGGTTTTGGTGCTACCGTTGGGGTAGCGCTATGGTAGAGAACCGGATGTGTATGCTAAAGATAGATCACCATTCTGTGGTTTGCTGGTTCAACTACCAGTCGCTTGCGCATGTTTCCCGTGGTGCCTCCTTGTCTTTGCTTGTTTACATCTGTGACGTCAAGATTCAATTTATATTTTCTCATATTGATACTTATTCACTCAGGCCCATCTGTCAAATTTAGGAGCCTTGTGTGGCTCGCGGCTCAGAAAGATTGCCCACCCCTAAAGTAGATAGTAAATTGACGTGGTTTAAATTTCTAAAAAAGCGATATCGCAGAGACTATTTTAGAAGGTATTCAGTACGTTTTTTTCCCCCGGCCTATTAGCTGCAGTATAAGTCACTTGCTTTAACAAAAAAGTGCTAGTGGTTATTGATAGTTTAATGAAAAAGATGTAATGTAACAAAATCACATTTTAGTATAATAATAAATTAAAAGCAATAGCTAGATGAGCTATTTAAAACAACAACTAGTCAATGTTTGATGCCAACCGATGGTATGTAAGTTACCGAATGTTGTCAACAAATTGTACAAGAGTTACCAATTGTTGACAAGCAATGGCACTTTAGTTACTAAATGTTGACAACCAGTGGTACATAAGTTAACAATTATTAACAACCAATGGTACAAAAGTTACCAAATGATTGCAAGCAATGGTAAAGAAACTACTAAATGTGGACAATCAATGGTACAGAAGTTACTAAATGTTGACAATCAATGGTATATAAGTTACTAAATGTTGACAATCAATGGTATAGAAGTTACTAAATGTTGACAATCAATGGTATATAAGTTACTAAATGCTGACAATGAATGGTGTAAAAGCTACAAATGTTGACGGCTAATGGTACAGTAGGTACAAAATGTACGACCAATGGTACAAACGTTACCAAATTTCGACGTCCTCGGAAAACAAAGTGGGTCAACACATCTACAGCCAGGACAGACTGGGTCTGATCTAAAAGGCCCTAGAGATTTCTCGAATAACGTTGTGGTTTATTCCTTTTCTCCTCCGCCCTCCACCCCCACCCCATTTAGGTCTGGACCAAAATTTACAACGTATTTGACCTTTGGAAACTTGTCTGGATAGGTATTTTGAATATTTGCTTCTTGCATTAACCTTTATACTGTTTTACTGTTGTTTAAATCATATACTTGTACACTCTGTGATATTAAATTTCTGTTAATACTCTCTCAATAAAATGGGAAAAAAAACATTTGGTGAAGCACTCCCTGAAGATTTGATTAAACTCCATCTGAAAATAATTTTCAACTGAAAAGTTTCAATGTATCGGCTACTAAAGATTTAACAACATTTGAAGATGTGGCACCATATAAAGATATAGCACCTTATGACGATTTAATGACCATATTCAGTAAATAGAACCATGTGAAGATATAGAACCATATGAAGATATAAAAGAATATGAAGTTAAAGCACCATATGAAAATAGAGTACCATATGAGGATATAGCAACTTTTAAATATATAGAACTTCCTGAAGGTGTAGTAGGACGATATGGCAGCATATAAAGATATATCAACTTCCCAAAGATGAAGTTTAAGCACACTGTGAAGATTTCAGCCTCTCAACGTTATATGAAACTTTTCAAATTATTGCTAAATAAAACCTTCAATAAACTTCGCTAACAACGATAATTTTCATATCTTTCTTCAGGTTCATCTTTTTAGTGTTATTACTTTCAATGGTCTTGTAACAGTGCACAGTATTTAGGACACTACCAACTATTTCTCGAGTTCAACTCACAAGAGACCATTAACAATCATACTTTTACCTTCGAGAAAAGTTACTATAATTGAATATAACATCTCCCATTTCTCTCTAGCACTTGATAAAAAAATGTCAACTTTTGTATAATTTCATATTTTAGAGGATGTCATATTTAATGTGATGTCACATTTTGTGGGATGCCATGTTTTGTGGGATGCCACATTTTTTTATGATGTCACATTTTGTGGGATGTTATATTTTGTGTGATGTCACATTTTTGTATGATGTCATATTTTGTGTGATGTCACATTTTTGTATGATGTCATATTCTGGGTGATGTCATATACTGTAATACCTTTTAATTAGTTCAGAGGTTCTCGTGTAGTGGTCCTAACAGAAACATTTGAAACAATATGCGTGATTTCGATAAATCTAAAATAAAATACACACACATTTAATATTATAATAGACATAATGACATAATACTGGTAACCTTTCGGACCTAAACGGAACCGAAATGTGTTGGTGAATTTTGAAATCTCGGTTTACGTTTCCTCCTGTTTCACCTGTAAAATTATGAGAGTCGGCATGAAGTTTCAGGAAACAGATAACTTTCCTGGCCAGGCAGGGAGTGGTGAAGTGGAAAGAGGCGGGGGGGGGGGGGGGGGGGGAATTCGCTGTTTCTTTATGAAAAAAAAAAAGCTTGGTAATTGTGGCGACCTCACCCAATCCACCAAACTAATCTTGCTGCCACGCCCCCAACCCCACCTACTACATACTCCTAGGTTTTTAGATGTGCTGATGATTTAATGTGATATTGTGTGATACTTCGTGATAGTGTGTGATACTTCGTGATAGTGTATGATACTTCGTGATAGTGTATAATACTTCGTGATAGTGCGTGATACTTCCTATTTGTGTATGATACTTCGTGATAGTGTCTGATACTTCCTATTAGTGTATGATACTTCTTAATAGTGTTTGATACTTCGTGATAGTGCGGAATACTTCTTGATAGTGTATGATGCTTCGTGAAAGTGTATGATACTTCGTGAAAGTGTATGATATTTCGTGATAGTGTATGATACTTCGAAATAGTGTATGATACTTCGTGATATTGCGTGATACTTCATATTAGTGTATGAAACTTCGTGGTAGTGTATGATAATTCGTGATAGTGCGTGATACTTCCTATTTGTGTATGATACTTTGTGATAGTGTATGATACTTCGTAGTAATGATTGGTGCATCGTAATAGTGTATGCTACTGTGTGATAATGTGTGATACCGTATCTTAGTGTAAGGTCGCGGTTTTCAACCTTTTTTTTTTTTCGCGACTATATCCCCCCCCCCATAGGGGTCGCAAGAGTATGTCATCGGATACCCCCCCCCCACGCTCGTACGTTCACCAATAAAAGTATTTAATATCATAAATATAATGTTCTTATCTTTTTTTAAAAAAAAAAAAAAAATTAACTTTGGCTTTGTGATGAGACGCGCAGCAAACCGGAAACCATCTTCAATCTCTCAGTTTGTTTCAAAACATTAAAATGACATGTCGCTGCCGTACTCCTGCCCCAAACCTTTAAACGTGACCCTTGGGAGTACGTGACCCTTGGGAGTACGTGACCCTTGGGAGTACGTGACCCTTGGGAGTACGTGACCCTTGGCAGTACGTGACCCTTGGGAGTACGTGACCCTTGGGAGTACGTGACCCTTGGCAGTACGTGACCCTTGGGAGTACGTGACCCTTGGGAGTACGCGTACCAGCGATTGACAACCGCCGGTGTAAGGGTAGTGCACGTTTTTAATTTTCTTACTTTATGCTTCCGTGTCTGTTGCCTTATTCCGTCTGTCTATCTTTATATCTATCTATCTATCTATCTATCTATATATCTATTTCTTTGCTCTGTCAATCTCTGAATCTCACTCTTTGTCTCGGGGAAATAATTTGTTTTCCCCTCAATCTAAACTTTCTGTCTTTCAACTTTTTTTTTTTTATTTTCTACATAAAACATCGGGAACAAAAGAGATTTTTTTTTTTTTCAAAGTTATATTAATGAACATGTTCCCTATCTCTCCCTCCACCCCACCCCCCCACCTATAGTTTCTTATGTTTATATCAAGAAAAAATAATATTAATCAATATCGATGAACGAGAAAAAAAAATAAAAGGCTAATTAATTTTTGTTTGAATGTGGGTCTAAATAACCTTGTCTGTGTGTGTGTGTGTGTGTGTGTGTGTGTCTTTGATTTCCAGCTCCGTCTTTACACGAGGGTGGCTGGGCATTTGCACCGGGGGTGGGGGTGGGGTGCTCAAGAGCTACTAAGGCCACCCCTGCCACACCCACACCATGCTAATCCATTTTTTTTTGTTCAATTTATTTCTAAGATTGATTAAATCCCCCGCCCGCCCACACGCCCTCCTGCATGATAATTTGCTACAGGGGGGGCCCGTAATGTCATTAACCAACGGCCCCTGTAGCGTAACTCTTTACTGGATAATTGATTTGGGGAGAGTTTCTCTGAAGCCAGACAAGCCCGCCCAGTGCAAGGAGTTCAAGTGAAAACTTTAAAAATTTTCATTTCATCTTCCGTTTATAATTATTGAATGTAATTTACTTTACAGCTCAGCTCTTCTTTGAAGACATTTAACTTTTGAATTTTTTTTTATAAGGGAATGTTTTAATAATCATGAGAGAGACATATATAACTGCCATTTTACGAACATAATTCTTACGATTCATTCAAAAATAACGCTTGTCGTGTGTCGCACCGCAGGAAGGCAAAATTTCCCACTTTGATAAATAAACAACTTATTTCAAGTGGCCAACAGACTCAAACGCGCCGGCCAAACATACTTAACCAGGGGCGGATCCAGGCAGGCTTCCACAGTCTTCCGGAAGCCGGTCAGAAATAAAGAATGACAATTTGTTTTAGTGGCAACCAGTCGATCTTATGTTAAATATAGTCATCGGAATAGTGCATTCTGGGTATGGGTAACCCGTCGCGTGCAGACTGACGGATTATTTCCAGTCATCCAATAAAATAATTCGTTTTAATATAACTAGGTCGATGGTAGTTAGTTTCTAGCAGAGATTTCTTCGGCTGAGGCTATTTTTAGATGTATATAGTGCAATCTAGTTGAAATCAGGTCAACGTACTGTAATTATTGGTATAAAATTTGTTTTAGTGTGTTTTTTACAGAATGTGTAAAATGTATGGTTCTGGAAACAAAAGTTCCAAAAAAAATAGTTCAAATCTCAATTATATATTTTCAAAGAAATAATACGATTTAAATATTAGGAATTGATTATGTTCTATTATATAATAATATATTATTATATGTAATGATAGCACATGTTATAAATGTTGTTTTAATTACACGATTTATATATTTTTGAAATGGCGTCTTTCAATAAACGAACAAATACTACGTTATTTGATATGGGTATTACGAAACGACCAAAAGTAAATGGTAAGTTTTTTCTAACTTTTCTACTTAATTAGCAGTAATTTATTTATTTTATTTTTTTTTAATATAAAAACGTGTAGCAAATGTGTTACATCAAAAGAGAACATTTAAAGAGAATAAACTTAAAATGTAACTTATTATGATTACAAATTTGTTGCAAATATTACAAACTACAAAGTAAGAAATTTTACAAAGTTATAATTTATAGTAAAACTATTATATTTTATTATTATATGTATCATTTATGTTAAAAAATATTGAAATGATTATTAAGTATACTAAAGGACAACCAATTTAATTTTTAACAAAATATCAAAGCATAATTAAACTAATTTTTATAGTGTACTAGCTTTGTCACCTGACATAAATATTTATACATATTTTAAATACATAACATTTAATGATTTAAATGATATATTTACCATAATACACTCCAAGTAGTATTTTGAATAGTAAAATATGGGTATCTAAATTTTAATTAAGTGCAATATTTTACAATAGGTATATTCAATGTTTAATGTGTTAAAAAACCCAAACTGAGTCAATTTTGACTTTATTAAAGCACAACATACAGCTTGAGCCATTTAAAAAAATAAAAATAGTAAAATATGGGTATCTAATTAAATTTTAATTATCTACAATGTTCTACAATATTCAATATTTTATGTTTTAAAAATCAAACATAGTCAATTCAATTATGACCTTATTCAGGCACAACATACAGTTCTAGTCAAATTTTAAAATAAAAATTTATGTTAAATGTATGCTTGAAAGTTTTGAGCAAAATATTTTCAAATGAAGGAATAGAAGATTTTATTTTATAAAAATCATTTTTAGTGGCTAAAACATTTATAACATTTTCATTAACTGGTTGATATCAAACTTGAAATGAATATAAAACATACTCTTAGTAATTAAAAAGTTTAAATAACTTTTTTATGTTTTATTATTTCTATTTTGTCTAATTACAGATTTTACAGGTGATGTAGACAAGACCCCAGTCATGGCATCAATGCACAATGAACATGAAAATAAGGATGTGATTCCCAAGTTAATGGACATTTCCACATACCAACGTTCTGGATGTCACACCAGAGAAGAAATGTACAATGTTTTAACAAAAATCTGGAGACCACATATGAAATATAAATTTCCCAAGAAGGATGAACATGGAAAACAAAGAGCTTTTAACTACCAATGGTTAACACTCCACAGCTGGCTAGCATATTCCGAATTAGATGATGGTGCATACTGTGTTCCTTGTGTGCTTTTTGGGACCGAAACAGGGAAAAATTGTGCAAAACTTGAACGCCTTATGGATAAACCTTTAATAACGTGGACATCAGCAGCCCGAAAGTTCAAAGAGCATGAGGCAGGGTCTGCAGTACATAAAGCTGCTGTAATTATGACATACGAATTTAGAAAGTCAATGGAAAATAAGTCAGTATCCGTTCAGCACCAAATTCACACTGCTTCTGCCAAAATCATGGAAGAAAACAAGAATAAACTTGTTCCAATTTTGAAAAAGGTGATATTTTGTGGACGTCAGAATTTGGCACTAAGAGGACACAGGGATGACAGCCAACATTTGACGAATACAAATATCAACACTGGGAATTTTCAGAAACTTTTGGAATTTCGCATTGATGCTGGGGATGAAATTTTGAAAAACCATTTTGACTCTTGTGGCAGAAATGCTACATATAGAAGCAAGACCGTTCAAAATGAATTAATAAGTAGCTGTGAGGAGTACATTACCTCTACTATTGTCAAAGACATAAAAAGATTCACAATATTTTTCTATCTTGGCAGATGAGGCAGTAGATAGTAGCAATACCGAGCAACTTCCGCTGGTGATTCGATATCTTCACAAAGACACCCTTGAAATCAAAGTAGATTTTCTGCAGTTTGTTGCCTGTGATAATGGTGTGTCAGGAGAAGCGATTGCTCTGACTATTATGAATGCTGTGGACAAACTGGGATTGGATATGAATTTCTGTAGAGGCCAGAGCTATGATGGTGCCGGGAATATGGCGGGTCAAGTGAAGGGAGCGGCGGCTAGAATAAGACAAATGTATCCTAATGTTATGTACATCCATTGTACGAGCCATCAGTTAAATCTATGCGTTATGCAAGCGTGTAGCATTCAGATTGTAAGAAATATGATGGGAACTGTTAAGGAGCTTTCTTATTTCTTTAACTTGTCTCCAAAACGTCAAGCTGTGCTAGAAAGCATGATCGAGGAAATGCATTCCGAAAGCAAAGTTTCAAAGTTGAAAGACGTATGTAGAACGAGATGGGTTGAACGTCTACTTGCTCTGGACACGGTCTTTAACCTTATGGAACCATTGGTGCAGACACTAGATAAAATACGGAATGACAGATTATTCAATACAGAAACAGTGACAAAGGCTTGTGGATTTTATCATGCAATAAGACAGAGTGACTTTTTAATGGCATTGGTTGTATGTAAAGAAATTTTGTCATACACCAGAGGGTTAACGATCAAATTACAGGGGAAATCGGTAGAGCTCTTTCAAGCTTATTCTGATGTGAGAAAAGTGAAAGAAACTCTTGTAACCGTACGTAATGATGTCAACAATTACCACCATAAATGGTTCACTACTGCTGCAACACTGGGTGAAAAACTTGAAGTTGAGATGAACATACCAAGGTTGTGTGGGCGACAGAAACATCGGGAAAATGTTGAGGCAGAAACCGCAGAGATATACTACCGTACAATGTGTTCCATTCCGTTTTTGGATTTTATTATTGAGGAACTATCAAGTCGATTTCAACAGGGACAGGAAATTTTACCAAATGCTAATGCCGTTTTGCCATCACAATTGATCCAAGACAATGACTGGCGTGAAAAGTTCATGCAATTTGCAAATCAATACTCCAGTGATCTGCCCAACAAACAGTCACTAATTGCAGAATTAGATCTGTGGAACAATTTGTGGTTTGGGAAAATCAATGTACCTGATACAGCTCAATCCACATTACAAGAAACTGATGCCATTTTGTTTCCAAATATCCATGAAATGCTCAAAATAGTATGTACCATTCCGGTGACGACATGTGAATGTGAGCGTTCTGTGTCTGGTCTTCGACGTTTGAAAACATATATGCGTACATCAATGGGACAGACTCGACTGAATGGACTTGCACTTCTGCATGTACATTATTCCATGGACATTAATCTCAGTGAAGTAGTGAACATATTTGCACGTAAACATGAGCGTCGATTGTGTATGCTTGATATTTTGAATAATTAATAAAACATTTAAATATGGAGTTCAGTATTTTTAAAGCAATTTTAATCATTTTTAGGGATTCGTACAAAAATAAATTAAAGTAATTGGGGGGGGGGGGGGGGCTTTCTAGAAACGTGATTGGAAGACGGTCAGAATTTGAGCTGGATCCGCCCCTGTTAACATATTGAAACAGACCGAAAGAGAGGCAGATAGAGAGCTAGACAGATAGGCAACGAGAGAGATAGACATCGAGACATATAGACATCGAGACAGATAGACAAAAAGACAGATAGACATCGATACGGATCCCTACTGCTCAACAGGGTCCCTATTTACCAGTTACTATCATATTTGATACTGTGACAGACAGAACTTTTCATTATCTTTTTAAACAGCCGTATGGAGAAAGTCAATTTCCAAACTAAACATTAAACTTCTTCACTTTCCAAACTAAACATTTAACACCTTCAGTTTCCAGACTAAACATTTAACACCTTCAGTATCCAAACTAAACATTTAACACCTTCACTTTCCAAACTAAACATTTAACACCTTCAGTATCCAAACTAAACATTTAACACCGTCACTTTCCAAACTAAACATTTAACACCGTCACTTTCCAAACTAAACATTTAACACCTTCAGCATCTAAACTAAACATTTAACACCTTCAGTTTCCAAACTAAACATTTAACACTATTCAAATTAAACCATCCCCTACCCTAAACTGATTCCTTAAAAAACAAAATGACGTAAAACGAAAAAGAACGGAACAGTAATGATCTCACTGTACCCTGGGGCGGTTAGTGTCCAGATTGTATCCCCAACACCCCACCCCTTTCTCCTACAGCATAAGTAGCGAGTGATCCCCCCCCCCCAACTATGTATGTGTGGGGGGAAGGGAGTGTCTACCCGCCCCATTGTTGTAATAGACAGATGTAGTCCTCGGGCCACAGCAGACGTTTCATTGATGGAAGTCTTCTTCAAGTTCTACAGCGTGTCTGTGTGTCTGGTGGACACACACGTGATTTAAGGGGGTGGGGGGCTGAGGTTGAGGGCCGGGGGGGAGGGAGAGATGGGGAGGCTGAAGCACATTTTCGCATCCAGTGTCTTGTCGCAAGTAAATGCTTCATGCGTACACATACAATATGCACATCCGCATATCCACGATGAGTGTATGACAAAACCCCCAGCGGACAAAACCCCCACGGACAAAACCCCCAGCGGACAAAACCCCCAGCGGACATAACCCCCAGCGGACAAAACACCCAGCGGACAAAACACCCAGCGGACAAAACCCCCACAATATTGTTTTAAGCCATTTATTGCCACTACAATTTATTTTTTATTATTATTAGCTTTTAATTAGTTTAACTTTCTGTGACCTGCTTAGCGGGTGGTTTGTTAATCACATAAATCATGTAAATGAATTTGAATTTAAAACCTGTTTTTGTTGATCACAAATGCTCAATATGAAACATAGCCATAGTTATTACTTTATTTAGCACCTTTTTAAATTATTATTATGTCTTAATTAATTAATAAAAAAAAATTCACAAAAAAAGCTCGAGTTATAATTTAATGTTTCTTTGGCGCCCCAGAACCATACGATCCACGGACCTATGCCGATTCGCGGCCCGGGGACCACTGCCTTCCAGTGTTGCCAAATATTAATCTATTTTAAATGTCAGATTTTTAGAGTAAAAAAAAGTTAGAATTGAACAAGCTACACTTTTTACATCCTACAGGGCAATACAGCAGCCGACTATATCAAACGGCTAATAATGTATAACAAGAATGTGATGTAAAATTTGTAAGCCTTGTTTCAAATTGTGTCTAAAAGCTAAATTTACCAGGAAAAAAGAACCCTTAATGAGATATGGAAATTAAACACTTCAAATCGAGTACGCTCAACAATTCCTCCCGAACTAAACTTACATTATCTTATATAGGCTAGCTGGACAAAATACCATATCATTCTCAAGTCTCCTGTTTGTTGGCTCCACCCCAATTCAATACATAATTAAGAGTTTGGTGAACATAGCAGAATAAAGGTGACATTGCACTTCTCATGTTGCTTGAATTCCTCCAAACCGATACTATGTTTCTAAACTTTATTCAATTGTAGTACACCCCTAACCCTGAACTCATGAACTACCCACGTCTACGCATCTTCCAGAATACTACTGTGACACTATTCTTTATTGTCTAAAATTCCCCTACCTGTTAAAGTTAATGGGTTATGTCTCCCTCTCTTTCCACCCGTCTCATATCGAATTACGTTAAACTGTCCCAAGGCTTGAACTTGAGTTTACCTATGCCCTAACCTACTTTCACTTTCTACATTTTATAATAAAGATTGGAGGGGGGGGGGATATTACATTTTATAATAAAAGTAATGATAAATTAATAAATAATATTTTTAGAGCATTTTCGAAAAAAAAATGCTCTATTGTCCCCGTTTTGTCTGTCTGTCCGTCCGTCCGTCATCACCCTAGATCTCAACAACCATAAGTCCTAGACCCATGATGTATATATCATTTTGTAGGTCTTGGCCTGCCAAGAAAAGACTTTTTTCCATTTCTCGATCTGACCTCTCAGGGCCGTAAAAGGGGCCTTAGTACCGTTTTTTACTATATAAGCTATATTAATAAAGGAGCGCTATATCTCAGCAACTATAAGTCCTAGACCCATGATGTATATATCATTTTGTAGGTCTTGGCCTGCCATGTGTACATCAAAAGTTCATTTCGTGATCTGACCTCTGAGGGCCGGGCTTCAGGGCTCCTAAGGGGCTTATATATTATATATACACCTTGTACGTTCAATAGCCCGTTCATTTGGTGCGAAATACTGCAGCACGTAGTTTCACCAAGATTTATTAAGAAACTCATCAAATGAAATAGTAAGCTTGTGTTCTGAGTTTAAGTGAAAGTATCAGAGCTATGCAACAATTGACGGAGTTTTCGGACGATTAAATGACTAATTTCGAATGTTTTCAATTATGAGTCCTATTTCAGTAACCACAAACCACTTGTAGTTAGATTTAAGAGACAATAATTTTTTTTTCAAATATAAAGAAACGTCTTTATAATTTTTTTTTACAAATATATGCATTACACAATTGAATTTATAAACATTTCCAAAATTTACAAATATTTACTGAAAGATAGCATACGTACTGATACATAACATGAAAATGCGCTAACACGTCCTGTGTCCAGAATGGAACAAGCTTAATTGCTTGTTTTTAAGTGGGTGTTTTGTCCGCTGGGTGTTTTGTCCGCTGGGTGTTTTGTCCGCTGGGGGTTATGTCCGCTGGGGGTTTTGTCCGCTGGGGGTTTTGTCCGTGGGGGTTTTGTCCGCTGGGGGTTTTGTCCGGATACCATCCACGATACCCATGCTATGTGTGTAGAGATGATACGCTAGAGGTACGATGTGTCTCACATGTTCCTCAAATGTGTTTCAATGTTTCTCAGATTTTGCAGTGCAATATTTAGTGCGCATACAGAGTTCCTGTCTTATGAATTAGCAAAGTACGCTGCCACCCAGCCCCTCCCCCCCCCCATGCTAAGAAACCCCGTGATAGGACCCACATTTTTTTTAAACCCACAAAAGATGGAATTCTCAGATCTTATCAGATCCACCGACCTAAAGTGAGTTGAGGGAAAGAGGGAGGAGGAGGGGGGCTGTCAGAGGCGTCCTAGTTTTCGAGAGGATTTTTTTTTTGGGGGGGGGGGGCAGTATTTGTATTTTGCGGCTTTATCAGCATTTCAGCCTTAGGGAACTCCAAATTACTTTACCCTTTGACTCTCAAATGTACAGTTGCCTAATCTTTCACCTTCCCAAAATGGAACTCAGTCTTGGGGGTCCCTAATAACATAAGAACGGCCCTGTTTGTAGACAACCAACCAACAAACAGACAAACAATGTAGTCTAACGTTAAAGAAAGATAGTAACAGAATAAAGGTGAACGTCATCCAATTTATTTGCAGATTATGTAAGGGGAAAGCATCGAATTGTATTAATATTAAGAGACAGATAGAGAGAAAAGAAAGTTGGACAGATGGGGGCCAAAAGAGAGATGGATAAGAGGAGACTCAGAAGAGACAAATACGGAAATAGACAGTCAGTTGGGAAAGCAGAAGGACAAACAAGAAGGCAGAGGGAAAAACGATAAGGCAGATGGACAAATAGGAAGGCAGATGGGCAAACAGAAAGGCAGATGGACAAACAGAAAGACAGATGGAAAAACAGGAAGGCAGATGGTCAAACAGAAAGGCAGATGGTCAAACAGAAAGGCAGATGGACAAAAAGAAAGGCAGATGGTCAAACAGAAAGGCAGATGGACAAACAGAAAGGCAGATGGACAAACACGAAGGCAGATTGACAAACAGGAAGGCAGATGGACAAACAGAAAGGCAGATGGACAAACAGAAAGGCAGATGGACAAACACGAAGGCAGATTGACAAACAGGAAGGCAGATGGACAAACAGAAAGGCAGATGGACAAATAGGAAGGCAGATGGACAAACAGAAAGGCAGATGGACAAATAGGAAGGCAGATGGGCAAACAGAAAGGCAGATGGACAAAGAGAAAGGCAGATGGGCAAACAGAAAGGCAAATGGACAAATAGGAAGACAGATGGACAAACAGAAAGGCAGATGGACAAATAGGAAGGCAGATGAACAAACAGAAAGGCAGATGAACAAACAGAAAGGCAGATGGACAAACAGAAAGGCAGATGGACAAACAGGAAGTCAAAGTAAAGCGAGAATAAAACATAACTTTTACTGTCGTTCGTAATCAGCAAGGACAACATATAATCTTTAATGTAGCTTTTTTTTTAAATAAAAAAAAAAACTACTGTGATAATAACAATTAAGTATCGTGTGTCCAGTGAAGAATGTGATGTCCTAAAAGCCGGACAACATAATGGAAATAGCTGATCGCCTATCAAGTTGACTGTAGTCATTTATAAAGAAGGGGGAGATAACTCATGCTTCAAATAAAACATTTCTACCAGAATTCTCGAGAGGAGGAATGGGTCGTGCGGTTTGATCTTCTCCGGAGAGGACCAATGGAAATTTCAGGTCATGGTTATAGTCCCCCCTCCCCCCCCCACCCCCGCTATATCTGCCATGGTGTCTCCAAGGCCATTGCACTATCGGTGGTGATGGTTGGGGTTGAAAGAAAGGCACTGAAAAAAAAAAAATCATTCCTTTAGTGGTTTTCATGATGACAACGTGTAGAGGGAAACTAGAATGGGTGTGGTGGTGGGGGAGGGGGGGGAAGGGGGCGATTCCATCAACCACTCGCATAGTCGATAACGCAGCAGCCCCCCACCCTTCCCCCACCAATACAGATAGTCTCCCTTACCCCGACTTTGTGCCCGGCGGAGGCCCCATACGTTATGTGTGATCGTGTGAGCGTATGTGTATGCGTGTATGTTTGTGTGTGTGCGTGTTGTGTGTGTGTGTGTGTTTATGTCTCTTTCATAGCGAGACTGGCGCTGCTTCAAATGCCACAGAAACACAAAAAAAAAAAATTTGAGCGGACAAAATAAAAAAAAAAAAAAACAATCCAATCAAATGTGTGATACAGAGACAGAAATCAATTATCTGCCCATGGGGGGGGGGGGGGGGCTGGAGGGGAGGGGAAAGGAAGGTGGGGGAGGAGCCAAAAGGCCAAAAAAAAAAGCGTTTTTTTTTTTTTTGGTTGTTTTTTTCCCGTCCCCCCCCCCCCCCCCCCGCCATCATCCCTCCTACACAACATGAGAGAGAACTGGGGCGATCGTTACACACACATACACACACATAAACACACACACACACACAAACACACACACACACACAAGGTCGTTACGCAACACAAACAGTCCACCCACGCTTGTGTTCTTCGCATTGAGCTGTGTGTGTGTGCGCGCACAATGAGGGAGATTGACATGCATACAGTGATGACCGACACTTCCCCCCTCCCCTTCTCCCCTCATCCCCTCTCCTATTTCTCCACCGTCACACCTACACCCTCATTCCATCCACTACGAAACAAGTTGAAATATCTGTCAATAACTCTTTTGAGTGTAACTGGATGCAATGTTTAGCGCATGGGGGGGGGGGGGGTTTAAACAAAGCGATTGGTTGGGGGGGGGGAAGGGGGACAGGGGTTAGACCGTTATCTTTTTAGATCAGTTCAGTGGTGGCGAACCTATGGCACGCGTGCCACAATCGGCACGCACAGAGCCTCATCAATCGGCGTCACTTTCATTAATTTTAATTGGAGTGTTGACACTTTGCTGTTGTTGTTTAGTTTGACTTTTTTTTTGGGGGGGGGGGGGGAGGGGGCGCACGCCCCCCCACTAAAAGGGTCGCCACCATTGTTTTAGATGGTGCTCACCACACGCAGAATAAACACCCTGTCTACACCCCCTTCCCCCAGTTTCCGACATTGACATGATTTTTTACATTGTTACACGATTTCCAGCCCCCCCCCGCCCTTTCCTCACCCCCGCCCCTTCATCTACTCATCGCACCTGAGTAGGTGGCAGTAGCAAGGCGCCGTACTAGGAAGGGGGCGCCGAAAGAGTGCAGTTAAATGGTTATTGAACTTTTTCAGTTGTCCAGGTCCACCAGAATGCAAGTCAAACAAACAATCTCAATTTATTTGGACATGATTAATATGAAAAAAAAAACCTCTGTCAAGGGGCCGTCCATGTGAGCGTGTGTGTGATTGTGTGAGCGTGTGTGTGTTTGTGCAAGTGTTTGTGTTTGTATCACCTTCAAAAGATTCAATGCGAATCAACCATTACGGATATGTCAAACGCGGCGTTGTACTGTGTGAACTGACAGCGAGTCAAGTGACGCAGTGTACAGCTGACGTACACATGTGTACAAACACACACGTTTTGTCCGAGATGGCGAAACATTCTCTAAAGTGCCACACAATGTGCCGAAACACAATTCAAGCCAAACACAACAACAACAATAACAATGACAACAACAACATTAACAATAACAAACAAACAGATCGAAAACGTTCCAATGAAAGAGCATTGGTCAGCAAAGCTTTGGTCCAAGCGATCTCTGGTGACTGGAGTCCCCCTCTTTATGTCCCCATTCACTGACAGTAAGCGACAAGCCACCTCAAAACCCCGGGCCTTTTCTAATGCTCATGTTGCCCACTCCCCCGTCTCCATATGGTGATCCTATCTGTTGTTTACTTTATTAATAAACTTTCCGAATTTTTCTTTCAGTAATATTCATTTGATTAGAAGCATGAACAAGGTAATTTAGAAATATGTTTGTGTGTATGTGTATGTTTGTATGATATCCATCAGTATGTCATTGTGCTAAGCACTCTTTTCTTTAAATCATTTAATCTATCTGTTCGCTTGCCTGTATGTCTTTTTTTTTATCTCAGACATCGTCAATAATGTTTAAAAGCAACAAAATCTACAAAAATCATAATTATCCATTAATTAAAAACGTCATTTTATATGTAACCATGTAAATACATGTATATAAATAATAGCGGTATGGGTTCTGCGTTAAATCGAAAGTAAAGAATTAATACAACAGTATTCCAGTTTAAAATACAATCATAAAAAAATCGGATCTGCCCGAAACCAAAAATAACCTAGCCTACCGATCAAGCCTAAGGGGATATAACTCTATACAAACGTTTTGCAGGTTACAGCAAGTAGCTAAATAATAGTGTATAGGCAACAGTTTTTTTTAAAGGCTGCTCGCTTTCAAACTTCATAGCGATAATCTCGATGGCACACCCATCTGTGGTTTCCATTCCCGATGTTATACTGTTTCCTAATACAAACGTAGCGTCTAATTAGAAGCTTAGACTACGCAGACAGAGAGATTCAAGTCAAGCTAGTTCAACATAGGATTATGAGACTAACTCGCTCAGTTTGTGATCCACTTGACAGTGGGGGTAGTGAGACGAGAGTGGTGGTGGGGGAAGGTGAGCGGCACTATGGTGTGAGCTCTTCAAGATTCTGGGCACAGAGATTACAGAAAAAAGAAACGTAGTTCAGTATTTCACCGACTCCAAGATCATGTTATAAGTAGGTCCATCTCTCTCGTGCCACCGTACTAGCTACTTTTTTGTTTTTTGCCCCTCCCCCCGGGCCACATACATGCCAGTAAGACACTGTTTAACTAATTAGGTCATAACTGATTGTAGCCAGAGTCCAGGGATTGAGTTGTTGACAGCAATGAGTCCCCAGCTAAAGTCTGTGTGTCTATATGTCTGTTGGTATTTGTCTTACTACTAAACTGACAGCAATGAGTCCCCAGCTAAAGTCTGTGTGTCTATGTCTGTTGGTATTTGTCTTACTACTAAACACACAATCGGAGCTTATTTCTGTAGCTATAACTACTCAGTGAAAAATAGTAAAGTTCCCTTCGCCCTAAAAGGGCCATCGGGGAAGATGAAGTATAGAATAGAATTCATCTGCTTCTATAATCCTCAGTATGTGAAGGGATTGTGTGGTTAGCACAACGCCCAGCCGACTTTACTTCCGCAACTTAAGTCAGGTAGGTAACTATTTAAATCTGGTGAACTTAAGGGACTTTTCAACCAAGTTTAATCAAGACCAGGAAAAATTCGCTTTCTTCTAATTGAGGATCGAACCCTGGGCTATCAAGTCGACTGTCGAGCATTCAACACGACTCGGCCACCCGTCCCTCAACGTCCTAAGTGTAGCCAGATTTATTTTGTTTATTTGTAATAATACCCTACTATTTGTTTCTGAACATCTCCATTAAATGGCTCGCAAAAAAGCAACGCCCCCCACACACACACACTCTTTTTACCCCCCTAGTCGGTCTAAAACATCCATGGGCAAATTGTGGCCCTCTGACTTATCCGGCACACCGGACTGTTTTATCCGTCCCGTCAATTGTATTAGAGTGAAGTGCATCACTAGACTTGTGATGTTCAGACGTGTAATGTACATCAGACTAATTGTATTAGTTCACGCCAGAACTCCATTAATCAGCTCCTAATCCGTCCAGCTGGTCAAATTTACTAGCCCAATGTGGCACAAATCTACTAGCCTAATTTGGCACAAATTTACTAGCCCAATTTGGCACAAAATTACTAGCCCAATGAGGCACACATCATCTAGCCCCAATGTGGCACGAATTTACTAACCCAATGTGGCACGCGACTAAAAAGTCTGCCCACCCTTTGGTCTAAAACATTCACCGAAACATGGCGACTTCGCCACGGTAAAGTTACGGATAGTCGTGCGGTAAAGCGCTCAACTGTCGACCTGAAGGTACCTGGTTCGATCTCCGGTGAGGACAAATGGATATTCCAGGGTCATGGCTTAAGTCCCCGCTATGTCTCCCGTGGTGCCTCCATGGCCATTGCACTATCGGCTATGATGGGGGATGCAAGAATGGCATCATAAAAACTGTCCCATTTAGTGGTTTATAGGATCTAAGAGATTTCATCTCACAGGTTACAGGGGCGTCACACACACGTATCTTACTCTATATCGTTGGCGAACGAGTCCAACAGGAAGGCATAATTTAAAAATGAAATATGTGGCTTCCAGTCACAGACCTTGGTACCATAAATCTAACCAAACAATAGGGTATATATTGATTGCTATTTATCTTTCACTCTGCCCACACTGTGGAGACTGTTTAGTTACAGAACGGGGTCACTATGAAACTCATCGCCGGCTAGCTCCAGCCGTACTCACATAACCACCCCCCCCCCACCAATCCTGCTCATTTTCATCTACACCTCTCCCCTCCTTTTGTAATTATATCGCAGCATCTGACCCCCGTCCACTGACTGTTTTTTTTTGTTTTCAAACAATGCCATTCAAAGGGCAGTCACTCTGAATAATACTTAATGTTTTAAATTGTTTAACTCACCTGTCCCCCCAATTTAATGTTGCGTCTGGAACGTGGGTAATTTGAGATGAGCTTTTACTGGGTGATGGGATGAGGGGGGGGGGTGGTGGTGGTGGTGGGGGCGGTGACTGGAATGTCCGATCAGTTGTATATTACTCTAAGTTTTCTTCACGGGAGGAGGGTGGGGCGGTGACTGGAATGTCCGATCAGTTGTATATTACTCTAAGTTTTCTTCACGGGAGGAGGGTGGGGCGGTGACTGGAATGTCCGATCAGTTGTATATTACTCTAAGTTTTCTTCACGGGAGGAGGGTGGGGCGGTGACTGGAATGTCCGATCAGTTGTATATTACTCTAAGTTTTCTTCACGGGAGGAGGGTGGGGCGGTGGGGTTCGGCGAAGGGGGGTGGGGAGGGTACAAAATCAACAACGGAATGAAAGCAATATGTAATGACCTCACGATGATTAAAATCAATACAATGGTGTACTGAGAGTACCCCACTGTGACACAAACACGCGCACGTACAGACGTACACCATTACTCATCGATGACATCAGTTACCGGAAGAGCCAACACTCACTCTCCATCGTTAACCCATGCGCGCACAAACACGCATACACAAACACACATACAGACCTATATACCCTCTCTACTACGCACTCTTCGGAACTTGAAAACACACACACACACGCACATACATACACACACGTACTATTACTCAGCGAACAAACCAGTCAGTGGTTCTCAAGCTAGGGCAACGGTCAAGAAGGGGACGGGATGTCTAGAGAAGTTAGAACTTATAAAACTGACCCGTTGTGGTGCCGGTTGGGCGGGGGGGGGGGTCTTCGAAGAGGGGACGTTTCGTCGCCCAGCTCTGCACTGTCTGATTGATGCCCATAGACACTGTCTGATTTATGCCCATAGATACTGTCTGATTGATGCCCATAGACACTGTCTGATTGATGCCCATAGACACTGTCTGATTGATGCCTCTACAAACATCGTCCAGTTGTTGCCTATTGACACTGTCTAATGGATGCCTCTATAAACATCGTCCAGTTGTTGCCTATTGACACTGTCTGATGGATGCCTCTATAAACATCGTCCAGTTGTTGCCTATTGACACTGTCTGATGGATGCCTCTATAAACATCGTCCAGTTGTTGCCTATTGACACTGTCTGATTGATGCCTCTATAAACATCGTCCAGGTGTTGCCTATCGACACTGTCTGATTGAGGCCTATTTTAGAATACTGAGACCAAATAAAGATCACAGGTGCCGATACTTCCAAATGCTCGATAAAAATAAAAACCAGATCTCGTTTTTATTCATTTGCGACAACTGGAGGACCACAGACTAGAGGACCATAGACTGGAGGACCACAGACTGGAGGACCACAGACTGGAGGACCTCAGACTGGAGGACCACAGACTGGAGGACCACAGACTGGAGGACCACAGACTGGAGGACCACAGATCGGAGCTTGCTGGCTGTTTGGATTGTTAGGGCAGCCACCCCCTCCCCATAAACTGCTGAGGTTCACAGCAAGTTTTATCTCACGAGTGCGTCTCGGCATGAGAGATTCACTGAGATATTTCAGGGAGAAAGACAGGGTCAAAGAGAGCGCGAAATAACGAGAGACAGAGGGGGGGGGGGACAGAGTGAGAGAGAGAAACAGGGTGAGAGAGAAACAGGGTGAGAGAGAAACAGGGTGAGAGAGAAACAGGGTGAGAGAGAAACAGGGTGAGAGAGTGAGTAAGAGAGAGATATGAGTGAGAGAGAATAAGTGAATGAGAGAGAGAGAGAGAATGAGTGTGTATGAGTGTGAGAGAGAGAGAAAGAGAGTGTGAGAGAGAGAGAGAGAGAGAGAGAGAGAGTTTAGCCATCGAAAGAAACACCTACACTCACACAAAATACTTTACAGGTCGAACCTAACAGTCAATTTAATTCGCTAACCTTACTGCAGACGACATAATTCTTGAGTTTTATTTTATTTTCCAGATGAAATGAAGTCACGAGTTTACTTCCACTGAGAATTCATTTATAAAGATCACTCCCGTGTAGATAGATAGATAGGTATTAGATAGATAGGCAGATAGATAGATAGATAGATAGATAGATAGATAGATAGATAGATAGATAGATAGATAGATAGATAGATAGATAGATAGATAGATAAAGTAAAAACTACTACATGACCTGCAAAAATTCAGTAGTTTTAGATCCACTGCCAACCTTGTATTCCCCCCCCCCCCGTCTAAACCAAACACTGGCACCCACCACCCACCACCAACCACTATAGGGCATTGTATTACACAAGCCAGTAGTCACGTGACACTAATGTGACACGTGCTATGATCAGAAAGCACCCGTGCCCATCAGCCGGGTGCGTTTGATAAATACCAACCAGTGAATCGGTGAGTCAGACAGAGAGAAGTTCCCATGAATTAAAGATCGACATGGGCCAGCTAGAGAAACACTCCGGTGGACGGACCAGTGGGCAAACAGGAAGGAAGTAATGCTGACAACGTAATATTTCCTCTGGCAAATATGGCGGCCAAAATGACGATTTTTTTTGTTTGTTGCCGTTGTCCATGGCAACAAAGTAAAATTTTAAACAAAAATAAGCACACACACACAAAAAAAAGGTTTTTAAAAGAAAAATTGCGTTCTCCCTAATTTCTAATTCTAGAATTCTCGTTTGTTAAGGTTTTTCTAATCTTGTTTGTTAAGGTTTGTCTAATCTCGTTTGTTAAGGTTTGTCTGATCTCGTTTGTTAAGGTTTGTTTAATCTTGTTTGTTAGGGTTTGTTTAATCTTGTTTGTCAAGGTTTGTCTAATCTTGGTTGTCAAGGTTTGTCTAATCTTGTTTTTCAAGGTTTGTCTAATCTTGTTCGTCGAGGTTTGTCTAACAGTGTTTGTTAAGGTTTGCCTTTAAGCTGATGGATTTTTCAGTGATATCGAAGGTGAATAAAAATACTGATCAGATGCTTTCGATATCAATCAAAGTTCACAGCAGATGATGTACTTCCATTTAGTGTTGTTTTAGTCCCAGGTCATATTTTAGTTTCAGTTTTTATTTCGTTTTTTCTGTAATAATTTTAGTTTTCGTCTAGTTTTAGTCTTGCTTCTAATTTTAGTTTTAGTTTTAGTTATCGTTGACGAAAAGTCAACATTTTTGTTAACGAAGGTTTTAGTTTTAGTTTTCGTGAACGAAAGCAACACTATATTTTAGTTTCAGTTTTTATTTCGTTTTTTCTGTAATAATTTCAGTTTTCGTCTAGTTTTAGTCTTGCTGCTAATTTTAGTTTTAGTTTTAGTTCTCGTTGACGAAAAGTCAACATTTTCGTTAGCGAAGGTTTTAGTTTTAGTTTTCGTCAACGAAAACAATACTACTTCCATTGATTTACTCTACCATCAAATTTCGCGGTCAAATGTTTTTACAGTAATGATTTTATAACTGTTTCAAGCGGTGTAGTTTTATATTAGAGAGACACACATTCAATATTAGTAGCAAGGAAGGGTTTAACATTAAGCCAATGAGGCTCCAGCCTTAGGCCTTGATAAACATCGGCCCTGTTTTTACAGGTGATGATGAGTCTCAGTGGGTTATCTTACATGTAATCTACTGATCTCATTGTATCTCATTATATCTCATTGTATCTCAGGGGATGCACTACATCTCACAGGTGATGTATTTTGTAATTTTTTTTTCCAGGAAGAATTAGTCTTTTTTTGAGGTAACAGTTCTTTAAAATTTAATAAATTTTAGTTTAGATATGCAATCAGATAAAATTAGTGACACTATATGGAGGCTGATAGAACGACATGCGACTTTTAGGTCCCAATTACTAAATGGCCCCCACAGCAGACTCTCTTGGCACTTTCTAACTTTATTTAGCCCGTCTACGCGCTTTTTTTTTAAAAAAAAAGGGCTGATTATTTCCTTCTGCGCTTGGGGCTGAAATCGGTGTTAGTTAATTTCTGTGAATTTTGTTGAGGACAGTAAACACACAGCCTCACTTTACACGTTTAAGGCCTCACCTGTCGTATCTACAGCCTCATATTAAGGGCCGTTCTTACGGATAAGACAACTAGGTGATCGTATTAAGGGCCTACTTTCAGTAACTTTTTTTTTTAAAATAATACAAAATTGGTATTTATATCTAGGGCCTCCCCATATATAGCAAAGTCTCTGCTAAGGGTTAGGGGCAAGGGTTTGGGGCAAAGGTTAGGGGCAAAGGTTAGGGGCAAGGGTTAGGGGCAAGGGTTAGGGGAAAGCAAGTTTTTTCCATCATGTCCAACATCGGGCTCTTAAAGCTATAAAAAAGGGCCGCATCAAATGTAAATAGAGACAGCCGAAGGGTCGTACTTGACCCACGGGTCTTTATTTCGTCCATGTCTGCCCTAAGGCCCTCAAAAAAGCATAAGAACAGCTCCTACTTACAACAATAGATCTACTCTAGTTAAAACAACAGACTTACAACAATAGATCTACTCTAGTTAAAACAACAGACTTACAACAATAGATCTACTCTAGTTAAAACAACAGACTTACAACAATAGATCTACTCTAGTTAAAACAACAGACTTACAACAATAAATCTACTCTAGTTAAAACAACAGACTTACAACAATAGATCTACTCTAGTTAAAACAATGACTTACAACAATAGATCTACTCTAGTTAAAACAACAGACTTACAACAATAGATCTACTCTAGTTAAAACAACAGACTTACAACAATAGATCTACTCTAGTTAAAACAACAGACTTACAACAATAGATCTACTCTAGTTAAAACAACAGACTTACAACAATAGATCGCCTCTAGTTAAAACAACAGACTTACAACAATAGATCTACTCTAGTTAAAACAACAGACTTACAACAATAAATCGACTCTAGTTAAAACAACATACTTACAACAATAGATCTACTCTAGTTAAAACGACAGTAAAATGAAACATTTTTTTTTTAAAAAAAAAAGGTAAAATATATTTTCTTTCATCTATCCCTAAATATGAAACGAGACGGACAGACAGACAGACAGACGGACAGACAGGCGGACATCAGTTATGTCATCTGTTAAAAGCAACTTCCCAGCTTGTCGCCATCAATTAAGGGAGATAGTTCAGGGGGAAATCATTTCACAGGAGTTTAAAGTGTCGAATGTGTTCTTGTGTATGTATGTGTGATGTGTGTCTGTGTATGTATGTGTGTGATCTGTGTGTGTGTCTGTGTGTGTGTACGTGTGTATTCATTGGGAGACCATCTTTTTTTTTAAACGCCATGTCCCTGCTCTAGAAGAAAGTGACATGTCACAATTTTCACGTTCAAGATTCATTGGGCGCTCACGCTTTGAGCTTGTGGAAGGGGGGGGGGGAGGGCGGCGGGAGGGAAGGGGAGGGGGGGCATTAAAAGGGGCTGGCTTCCTTTTCTGAACATCATCTATAACTTATGGGCATGTCCACAAAAAAAAAAACCAAGAAATGTCTCCAATTATATCGTCTGCAAACTCGATCATTAAAAAAAACAAAACAAGATGGCGCATCTCTCATTCTTCATCATCAATTTAATATATATTTTTTTTTCTCTTAAATACATACCGCTGTTATGCCCGTGAGGTAAGGATGTATCATCATCAACATGACACCATTCATCAACAGAAGGATGTCGTACATCATGACATCACCGATAAATTACATATCGCGAAGTATTAAAGATTGTCCCGCCATCATGCCCAGATCAGTTAAGGTGCAGACGTGGGCGAACTACGGCACGCGGGCTACGTGCGACCCCCGTTAGTCTTTTTTTTTTTTTGATCCGGCCAGCACTCTGCCGCCCCACATTCGCGCCTTTCGATGACGTTTATATTCTATTTATATTACCGTTTATAGAGACTTCATTAATCTGCTATTGATGCGGCTCCCCCCCCCCCCCCCAAAAAAAAAAAAACGAATTTCAGAACACAATGCAGCCCACTTTTCGAAAAGTTTACCCACCTTTGGTTTAGTGCCTGTGGCATCGAACACACTCAGGTAACACACTTTTTTTTCTGACAGCCAGGGGCGGCATCTGCCAATTTTCAGTAGTCGGCATTTTTAGAGCCCCGCCCCCCCCCGCTCAACCCCCACCACCCTCGCGCCTTTAGCTCAAGTTGCACCCCAGAGACCAGGAAAAAAAAAGCTTCCAAAAGATGTTTTGAAGCGTAAGGCGATAAATAACTGTCGGCAACCCATTAAAGGGGGCCCCCTTTTGCAACTAATAAGGGGGCCCGTGCCGATCGCCTATTATGCCTATAAGAAAAAAGGTCTTCCGAACAAATAAACGATTGTAATAAAAAATCATACTGATAGCACGTGTGGATTCCTAAACAAGTGTGACATAACCTGTGACGCCGACAGTGTCACTGGTGTGACATACATATACTGTGCCGCCTACTGACACTGTCACAAATGACATAATCTACGCCTCCACCAAATGTAAGTACAAAGAGCAGGTTCTATGCCACTTACAAATGTAGTTACAAAGAACATGTTCTATGCCACTTACAAATGTAATTACAAAGAACAGGTTCTATGCCACTTACCAATGTAATTACAAAAGAACATGTTCTGCGCCTCCGAAAAATATAGCTACAAAGAACAGATTCTATGCCTCCAACAAATGTAAGTACAAAGAACATGTTCTTTGCCACTTACAAATGTAATAACAAAGAACGTGTTCTATTCCTCCAACAAATGTAGTTACAAAGAACATGTACTTCACCACCGACTCGACACGACAAGAACCGACTGACACCAGTCACAGACTGTGACATATTGACCACAACGCCGGGTCAATCATCAAAGTGCTGGACAAATGCATGTTAAAATTTCGTCATTCTGAGCTCTTCCGCCGCCTCCCCTTTTTCCCTTGATTACTTTCTCCCCCACCCCCCACACATCCCCAACCACACCCTATAAACACCTCTATCCCCAACCACACCCTATAAACACCTCTATCCCCAACCACACCCTATAAACACCTCTATCCCCAACCACACCCTATAAACACCTCTATCCCCAACCACACCCTATAAACACCTCTATCCCCAACCACACCCTATAAACACCTCTATCCCCAACCACACCCTATAAACACCTCTATCCCCAACCACACCCTATAAACACCTCTATCCCCAACCACACCCTATAAACACCTCTATCCCCAACCACACCCTATAAACACCTCTATGAAGTACCCGATGGCTTGTGGCAGCGAAATTGAATTCTCCAGCGACCAGGATAAGGAGATTATTATGATCGTCTGCTGTAATCAATATCCCAGATACAAAATGTGGCGCTGTGAGAATGCGGGGCGCCGGCCATCAAAAAGAGATTAACCAGGGAGTCAGCCATGAACGTATTATTATACAGAGAAGCCATGAACGTATTGTTGTACAGAGAAGACATGAACATATTATTGTACAGAGAAGTCATGAACATATTATTGTACAGAGAAGCCATGAACGTATTATTGTACAGAGAAGCCATGAACGTATTATTATACAGAGATGCCATGAACATATTATTGTACAGAGAAGCCATGAACATATTATTGTACAGAAAAGCCATAAACATATTATTGTACAGAGAAGCCATGAACATATTATTGTACAGAGAAGCCATGAACATATTATTGTACAGAAAAGCCATGAACATATTATTGTACAGAGAAGCCATGAACATATTATTGTACAGAGAAGCGATGAACGTACTATTGTACAGAGAAAAGTTTGAAATTAACACACGCACACACACACACACACACAAAATCCATGTTTTTATGAGGTTTTCTTTTTTTTTTCAAATAAATTATATGTGTCTGTGATTTTTTTTGTGTGTCTGTGATATAACAGTTTCTGCAATTCCCCCCTTTGTGACTATGATAAGAGTTCAATGTGAATATTAAATTATGTATTATTTTTCCAGGGGAAGGGAGCTACGCGAACTAATGTCGGGTGGGCTCATGCCATTAGAAGGTCCCGTTGGTTACAGTCATGTGTCATCAAATGTCAGCAATAGGTGGGTGGATCAGAGGAGGGGAGATAGGTAAAGATTGTCATGGGTCCAAGATAGTTGACTGTGGTCCTGGTAGGGGGCCCCAAACACACGTTTTTACAGGTAGGTCTTTAATGCATTTCAGAGGGTCTGGCTGCGAGGAACGATTCTGATATTAAGTCCCGCTCAGACATAGAGGAATTACATCCCTGGTACCATGTTCGATGTACCAGGATGTTTAAAATCGACACTCGCTCTGCTCCTCTCCGCTCGTTTACATCATTGAGGTAAAAAATGTATTGAAGTTAATTATTTCATGTAAACACTCCATTCTTATACTCTTGACGTGGCCCGTCTGTCGAAATTAAGAGCCCATTTTGACCCACGGCTCACATAATTTACACACCCCTGGTCTGGCATATTGTGGAGACTGATAGTTAGTTTAGAAAGGTTCCAGTGGATTATCAGCCCTCTTTGACTTGTCTGTGTTTGTCTGTCTGTGTGTGTCTGTCTGTGTGTGTCTGTCTGTCTGTGTGTATCTGTGTGTCTGTGTGTGTTAGTGTGTGTCTGTGTGTGTGTGTGCTCCGTATGACGTAACGCACGTCCATAGTTCACTTTCATCGCCAAGATCAACAAAAAAAGGTTGTGGCCAGAAATATACTTTCAAGAAACTACCAACAACAAAAAAATTCAACTCAATAAATTAAAAAAAAAAAAAAAAATTAAACAAAGAAAAAAATCATCTACGCTCAAAATACTCAATTATTATCTTCATTCAAACACTCAATAATCATCTACACTTAAACGATTAATAATCATCTACACTCAAGTGTCATGGCAAATTTCATTCTTCTATTTTGTAAACTGTACAGAGCATGAAGAAAAAATATTTATGTTTGTTTACCTTTGGTTTAAAATATATGTGTGAAGGATTCTCTTTTTTCTTTTATTAATTGTTGGTAAACATTTGACCAGCTCGGGTAATAATCAAATAATATCCAATGAGGTGGTGGGCAAACCTTTAAAATCACGGGCTACAGTGGGGTCTTACATTTGACAGAAAGGCTTGACGAACACCAGTTGGATGCAGTGTTCATGTGGAGCTTTTTGTTTGTTATTTGAAAAAAAAAAAAACACCACCGTGTTTAGGTTGAACGTGCAGGCCTGATGATATGGTCAAAAGGAACATATTTGACCCCCGGGCCTTACTTCTTATTTGTATTTTTTTTTTTGCCAAATACTAAAAAAAAATATTTCTCTCATGGTCTCTAAAATTCTAATGAGAACTTTTCCTATAGTGATCTTCTTTCGACCCCCACGAGAGTGCAGTGTCTACAGAGGCACCACGTGAGATCTGGACCTGGTAAAAAAAAATCCCTTGGCTGTCGTTACCCGTACATTGCCCTTATATGACCAACTTTGTCTTATAACTAGCACGAGTCATTTTAGCTACGCAGTAAATATGACACATTTATAACCAGGTCAATTAAAAAAAAACCATGCCATTTTTTTTAAATGTTAATTTTATTTATTTATCAAACCCCACCGAGATCCCTGATAACATGCACCAGATAAATTCAATTTCATGATATCATTTATCAACTTACTGCTTTAATATGAAAATACAACTTTAAAAAAATCAAATTTTGTGTTCATTCTCAATTCAAGGCTTGCAGACAAATATCATGAATTCAACATTTAGTATTTTTCTTTTTTTTTTTTTGGCTTTTTGCAAATTAAAAATATTTTTTTTATTAACCTGTAGGCCTACCTACAACTTTATTTTCCAGTTTAAGAAAAAAGAGGAAAAAAAAATATTTTCGGCTGTGTCTTAAAAAAATTTGGAACTTGCAGATGTTGGAACTTCGCCACTGTTTTACAGGAAATTACAACAAGTTTTAAAAGTTTAAACCCAACAAAATAAGAGAAAGAAGAAAAGAAAATTCTTTTCACAGGCCATTAATTTTAAAATTTGAACACGGGGGAGTTTTTTGTTTATTTTAAAAATAAAACCCTAATTAATTGATGTAGGCGAAAAAATTTAAAGAAAAGAATGAACACTTTCAGAATCGACAGCAAACATGGTGTGTGGGTGTGTGTGTGTGTATGTGTGTGTGTGTGAATGTGTGTGTGTGTTTAACCAAGTGTATTTTAAAAAAGAAGGTATTACTTGTTGTTAACCACTTCTAGTAGTTAAAAGTAATAGTGATACATCATATTTTAAACCAAAATTGACTTTCCATGTTTTGCTGGAGGTATTTGTGAGACAGTGCCTTATGTGTGAGTTAAATAAATAAGAGATAGGCCAACGTCGCCGTCCCTGACACAAGGTCACGGACAACATTAATTTAACGTATGACGCAAGAGGTCGTTGACCACAGCGACTGCACAGGTAAAAGGACAATAAATGTAGCGACTTGCATCTCTTACGATATCAGCGCTCACCCGCTACCTAGCGTGACCTAAATAAATCCCCGCACACTCACTTGGCAGTCAGTTTGATGGATCAGCTAGAGCTAATCAACAAGACAAAAACTTAAAAAAAAAAAAAATAATAATAATAAATACAAGTGCAGCACCCACCATCCACGTCAACTACCTGAGATAAACCTAGTGAAAGACGATCTTCAAACCACCAACTCAAACAAACCCCTCGACATTCCCCCCCTCAACACACCCACCCACACCCACACACACACACACACACACACACACACACACACCTTCTCCTGAAATGAGTTATCGGTTACATACGAAATAAAGTTAAAAAAAAAAAAGAAAGCTTTTTTTTTTTTTTTGGAAATCACTTTCTGGAATAACGAAACAAATTAGTTGGACCGTGCTTAGTTTTATTAACTGCGTTCTACTCCTCCTCCCCCTCTTCCCCCCCCCCCCCCCACTGGCCTGTTGACTAGGAAAAGGAAAAACCGTAATGAAATCATAATTAATTTAACGAAACAAGAAGAAAAAAAAACTTGTAATATTTTTTTTTTGTTACTTTACGTTAGAAGAGTTCCATTACTCCTTTATAATACTTCCAGAATCAATGATATATAAATAAATATGTTTTTAAAAACAGTTTTTCAATTTCTGTTTCTGTTTATTAAGGTACGATTGTTTTTGGTTTTTTTTTTTGTTACTTTGTATTACTTGATATATAGGCGGGACGAATGCCATTATGTAAGCTGTGGATTGCTTATCGTTAGATGGAAATTTTATCATTTTATCTGCATGACGTTAGATATGTTGGTTATCTGCATGACGTTAGATATGTTGGTTAGCATATTAACAAAAACACACAAAACAGCATGCAATCTAAGATGCACTCACCCACAAGTTGAATACCTCTCTTGGTAAAATCCGTTGCTGTTGTATGAATGTGGTGGATTTTAGGAACCGAAGTTTACATCGCAAGTAGTGATAGTTCTAAATATATTGGCCTTTGTCTCTCTCTCTCTCTTTCTCTACCTATCTATCTCTCTATCCCCCCGTCCGTCTATCAATTCATCCATTGTGTATATCTATCTATCTATCTATCTATCTATCTATCTATCTATCTATCTATCTATCTATCTATATAACTATCTATCTGTCTATCTACCAACCAATTTATTTCTCTCTTTCTAATATTTATATTTATATATATGTGTGTGTGTGTGTGTTTGTGTGTGCTATATCAGCTGTTTTAAAGATCCCTATGAAGTGTGAATGACCCATCATTGAACGTATAATACAGTCGACATAACAAAAACATTTTTTTTTTAATCACAATTAGGGGGTATACACAACAAATTTCAAGTTTCTGATTTTGGTAAAAAAAAAAAAAAATAAACATAGAATCAATTTTTCGAATATTTAATGGAATATCTCGCACAATAGTTTTTCTGTACGTAGCAAGGATTAACACACAAAGATTAACATACAATACAATCATAATGAACGTAGCAAGGATTAACATACAATACAATCATAATGAACACGGCAGCCCAAACAATGTCCCATAGCAAAATATCAAACATTGGGCACCATTTAGTTCAATCTATTTTAGCCCTAGGTTCGGTGCTCGAAAGAATAAAAAAAAATTGGTAGACGAATTATGGCAGCGAGACAGAGGCCACCTGCTTCCCACCATGCACCCCACCCCCCCCCTCACGACAACGAGGGGATTAGTTCCTGTTCACAGATGAAGGCGTTCCCTTTGTCCCATATATATATATATGACAAAGAGGCGACGCAAGCTCCAGATGCCCACCCTTTGTGGATGTATCTGTGCACTGCCAATAATGTCTTTGTCATGTAGGAGTCAATTAATGTCTTGTCATGAAGGTGTCAATATATATATCCTGTCATGTCATGTCTCGGCGCAACCAATATGACAACTTTACGTTCTAACTTGGGGGCTCTTAAGGTCTCGCTGCGGAGAAAGAATACCGGCATTGTCTAAAAAAGAATGGGGCATAACAGAGTGACGTGTCGTCACCACGGTTAAATATAGTGTGTACCAATGAACGATTATGCCGGAGCACATTAGGGGCCGTTCATATATATATATATTATTTAACGCCAAAAGGGGGTTGGGGGGGTGGATGCAAATTTGTTATTTTTGTTATATTGTTATATAACACAAGTGTTACATAATGTTATATCGGGGGGGGGAGGGGAGGTTAAAAATTGGACATTTTTGCGTTATATAATATGTGAACGGCCCCTTAGTGTAATAATTACTCAACTCTACTTAATACCGTGTTTGTGTTTGTGGGTATCTACAAACAATGTAATATAAAAATGTATGCTAAAATTATTATGAGCACCGGGAAAGACAGGGATAGAATGAAAAAAAAAGGAAGGGGATCAGACAAGAGACAATAGGCAGACAGATGGATAGAGAGATAGATACACAAATGATAGACATCTAGAGACAGTCAAATGGAAAGAAAATTGATAGAAAGATGTATGGCTAAAATATAGATAGATTCACTTTCATACGAATACCTATATGTATGCCCATAATTCATATAGCTTGATAGTACAGCTGAGCTTACATTACAACGGGTACGATATGTCTGATTAGTTTTGGTACCGAGCATATGAGGGATGTAAACATAATACTGAGTACGTTTTTTATTCACTGCTTTCATTGCTTTCAGTGTTTAACACTTTCTATCTATATTTAGATAAATAAAAACATTTGTTTTTAAGTAAATTTCACATTTTCTCTTTTACAATGTTAATTGATAACATATTTCAGTGGTGGTAGTAAATTTCATTTATCCCTTAAGGACCAACGGAGTAGATCAATTTTCGAATTCATTTGTTTCTGTAACCTCAGCATATGAAGATATTGTGTGGTCAACACAACGCCCAGCCGCCTTTACTTCCCCAACTTAATTGAGGTATCTATTTAAAACTAGGTGGACTTGAGGGACTTTCAACTTTCACCAGTGACAGAGAAAATTTTCATTGTTTGTCACAAAGGGTGGAACCCGCAACCCTCTTGTCAAATGTCGATAGCTCGACCGTGAATTCCTCTATCCTTATTATTTCATTACGTCTACTCTCAAATATTGGACTAGAAATGTCGCTTTCTGGTTATTGGTGACAAAATATTCATGCTCTTATCTCACTGTTTATATTCCCTGTGTGCCGGCTCTGTGTTATATTTCCTCTAGTGTGCCGGCTCAGTGTTCTATTTCCCCTAACGCGCTAGCTAAGTGTTCTGTTGCCCCTAGTGTGCCGACCTCAAGGTTCGATTTCCCCTCGTGTGCCGACCACATTGTTCAATTTCCCCCTAGTGTGCCGACCTCAGTGTTCGATATCCCCTAGTGTTCCGACCTTAGTGTTCTATTTCCCCTAGTGTGCCGACCAAATTGTTCGATTTCCCCCTAGTGTGACAACCACAGTGTTTGATTTCCCCTAGTGTGCCGACCTCAGTGTTTGATTTCCCCTAGTGTGCAGAGCACAGTGTTTGATTTCCCCTAGTGTTCCGACCACAGTGTTCGATCTCCCCTAGTGTGCCGACCACAGTGTTTGATTTCCCCTAGTAATCCGACCACAGTGTTCGATCTCCCCTAGTGTGCCGACCACAGTGTTTGATTTCCCCTAGTGTTCCGACCACAGTGTTCGATCTCCCCTAGTGTTCCGACCACAGTGTTTGATTTCCCCTAGTGTGCCGACCTCAGTGTTCGATTTCCCCTAGTGTTCCGACCACAGTGTTTGATTTCCCCTAGTGTGCCGACCACAGTGTTCGATTTCCCCTAGTGTGCCGACCTCAGTGTTCGATCTCCCCGAGTGTGCCGACCTCAGTGTTCGATCTCCCCTAGTGTACCGACCACAGTGTTCGATCTCCCCTAGTGTGCCGACCACAGTGTTCGATCTCCCCTAGTGTGCCGACCACAGTGTTCGATCTCCCCTAGTGTTCCGACCTCAGTGTTCGATCTCCCCTAGTGTGCCGACCACAGTGTTCGATCTCCTCTAGTGTGCCGACCACAGTGTTCGATCTCCCCTAGTGTGCCGACCACAGTGTTCGATCTCTCCTAGTGTGCTGGGCTGATCACCAGACATTCAGTGCCCGGCTAGCTGATATAATTTTCATTGGAACACTTTGAAAACAAAATAAATAAAAAGAAATTGCTGTCCCGCCCACCCATAACACCCCCCCCCCCTCAACCTTAAATCCCTTGAGTTGATGGAAATGGTGATAAATTATCAGCTGTGTCGGTGACCTTGACCTCCACATAGAAGCTCTATGTCGTTGACTTACTTTTTGGGTCAGTTTTTAATGAAACTGACTGTCTTGCACGTGAGGTTTAGTGCCAAAATGTGTTGTGGTATAAATATTATTTCTGTCTTAAAACAGGCACATAACATTATGGGAATGAGCCTCCACTCCCCCACTCCGCCGGTGTTGGTCTATGCTTGTCAGCGGCGGCCTGTCTCTATGCGCCCCCCACCCCACCCCGTGTGACTGTCGTCAGTTTATTTCGGTTGTACCACCCATTGGTGAACTGTAGCCCGCGGGCCAAGTACGACTCGTCAGGCTGTTTTAATTTAATTTTCATTGTTCAAATCAAACACTCATTCCATCTGCCTTAGGTCACGCCTTTCAATTTGAGTACCTAGTGTGTTCCACGGTTCAGAACGTTTGCCCAATCGTGGGGTCCCCTTTAAGCGCGACGCCTGGTGCGGTCTTCCAAGTTGTAAGTGTGAATGAATGGTTCTATATGTCGCGAAAGTAAACGGATGGTCGTGCGGTAAAGCGTTCAACTGTCGACCTGAAGGTACCACGTTCGAACTCCGGTGAGGACAAATACATTTTTTTCAGGTTTTGGCTCAAGTTCTCGAAATTTCTCCGGTGGTGCCTCCATGGCCATTGCACTATCGGTTATGGCGAGGATGAAAGAATGCACCTAAAAACCGCCACATTAGTGGTTCATAGGATCTAAGAGATTCATCTCATCCTTACAGGGACTTCACAATTATGTCGCGAAATCTGTGCAATTATTATGAGTGTATCTGTTACCTCAACAGAGAATATGAGACAAGTTTTCTCCAATGTTTTAAAAAGTTATTATTTCTGTCTCATGTGTAATGAGTTTTGAATGATTTATAAAAACATATCAAACATTCGTATGATAAGTCAAGATATCCAGGATCTTAAAGTAACAGTATGTTAACAAGTATCTCATAATATCAAACTGACAATATGTTAACAATTATATTTTACAATATCACACTTATAGTATGTTCACATATTTTTCTCAACTCTTACATTGGCAGAAAATATCTTCTCACATCTTACAAGAGATTATGTAAACATATTATTCTCAAATCTTACACTAGAACTATTTTAACGCATCTATTCAAATCTCACTGGCAGTGTGCTAACAGAGGACCACACATTTTACACAACTAATATACTTACACAACAACTGACAGTGACACAAGCCACAGACAGCATGTTCGCACACCACCTCTGCATTCACTCATCAATATGTTGACTCATCAATTCACAGCTTGGTCATATGTTACCTCATCACCTCACAGGTCGGTCATATGCTACCTTATCACCTCACAGGTCGGTCATATGCTACCTTATCACCTCACAGGTCGGTCATATGTTGACACATCACCTCACAGGTCGGTCATATGCTAACACACCACCTCACAGCTCGGTCATATGTTAACACATCATCTTTCAACTGTAATCTTTTGTTATTAACCCACATTCGTTAGTTTTGCAACACACACAAAACCACCTGAGACGACCCCCCCCTCCCACACACACAAGCTCCTCTATCATTCGTTTTGTTTGAATGGATTCGTCCAAACTCTATCTACTCCCTCTCCCACCCCACCACCCCCCCCATACCTTGTTTATTTACATTTCAGGCTAAAGAGTTAATTACTGGCTGCACTTTCAGCGCTCACCTTTGGCTTCCGTGCAGACAGTGCTGGGTGTTTAACCCATTCGTGACTGAGGCCTAGTGTTCTCGACTACAGTGGTTCTATAGTACATCCGTCATGTGATCTCAAATGCAGAGACACTGAAAGCACACCACACACTCACCCCCCCCCTCTACTCCCAGACCCACAACCCCACCAAACCATAGACAAATGATATGCATCATTTCTTAGAGGCACCCGTACGCAAAAACACACATACACACACATATACATACATACCCAACACAGGTACATGCCAAATCTCACAACCAAACTATACATGCATGTCCCACACACTATCGCACACCTTGCATTTCATCTCCTCCCCCCTCCCTTCCCCCTCCACAGTTCCACTTACAAACATGCATGCACAAACGAACAAGTAATTATGTTTTAAGGGAATAAAACTTAAGATTGTGTAATGTAGTTAGTTAGTTAGCGTATGATTGTGTAATATAGCCTAAACCTATGATTGTGTAATATAGTCTAAACCTATGATTGTATAATATAGTCTAAACCTATGATTGTGTAATATAGTCTAAACCTATGATTGTGTAATATAGTCTAAACCTATGATTGTGTAATATAGTCTAAACCTATGATTGTGTAATATAGTCTAAACCTATGATTGTGTATTATAGTCATAACTTATCATTGTGTAATATAGTCTAAACCAATGATTGTGTAATATAGTCTAAACCTATGATTGTGTAATATAGTCATAACTTATCATTGTGTAATATTATCTAATCGTAATGATTGCAATTGAATGTATTAAGTCAGAAACAAAAGTTTTAATGTATTTTTAAAGGATGCCAAAGTTAATATAGTCAACAGAAATAAATTTCAAAATAAAAGTAACGATTTGGTTAAAATATAATGTCATAGATTATATATTAGTTGTCAATATATAACGACAAATGCTTCGTAAGCTGCTACATAAATATGTGTATTTCACATAGTCTGTGAATAACTGGTATGCTATAAAACACAGTAGACAACTACAGGATACTACAGAATACTACAGGCTACTATAGGCTACTACAAGCTACTACAGGCTACTACAGGCTACTACAGGCTACTACAAGCTACTACATGCTACTACAGGCTACTACAGACTACTACAGGCTACTAAAGACTACTACAGGCTACTATAGACTACTACGACTACTACAGACTACTACAGGCTACTACAGACTACTACAGGCTACTACAGGCTACTACAGACTACTACAGGCTACTACAGTCTACTACAGACTACTACAGACTACTACAGGCTACTACAGACTACTACAGGCTACTACAGGCTACTACAGACTACTACAGGCTACTACAGGCTACAACAGGCTACTATAGGCTACTATTATTTGAGTTTAAAGTCCTCCACAGCGACCATTCAAAAATTTTTTTTGAAATGATGAAACCATGTCTCTACGATATCCCATAACAGCAATGTACATGTATAACGAATATAGTAACCTCCCCCCCTCCCTTTGACTCTAAGTTATTAAACATGCTCCCTCCCCCCTGGCCCCACAGACACAATCACACATAGACACACGTTACACATAAACCAAATAAACCACTCCCTCCCCCCCCCATACACACACACATAAACCAAATCCCTCTTCCACGAAACAGTTGCGGGGACATGTTATATACTATTTTTTTAGTGTCGTTTTTATTTGTTAGAGATATATTACTTACGTCAACCACCACCCCCCCCTTTCCCCGTCTCCCAAAACCTGCCCCCCCACACACTATCAAATGCATACACTCACGCAACTCCCACCCCCCCACACACTATCAAATGCATACACTCACGCAACTCCCACCCCCCACACACTATCAAATGCATACACTCACGCAACTCCCACCCCCCCACACACTATCAAATGCATACACTCACGCAACTCCCACCCCCCCACACACTATCAAATGCATACACTCACGCAACTCCCACCCCCCCACACACTATCAAATGCATACACTCACGCAACTCCCACCCCCCAACACACTATCAAATGCATACACTCACGCAACTCCCACCCCCCCCCACACACTATCAAATGCATACACTCACGCAACTCCCACCCCCCACACACTATCAAATGCATACACTCACGCAACTCCCACCCCCCCACACACTATCAAATGCATACACTCACGCAACTCCCACCCCCCCACACACTATCAAATGCATACACTCACGCAACTCCCACCCCCCACACACACTATCAAATGCATAAACTCACGCAACTCCCACCCCCCCACACACTATCAAATGCATACACTCACGCAACTCCCACCCCCCACACACTATCAAATGCATACACTCACGCAACTCCCACCCCCCACACACTATCAAATGCATACACTCACGAAAACTCCCACCCCCCCCCACACACTATCAAATGCATACACTCACGCAACTCCCACCCCCCACACACTATCAAATGCATACACTCACGCAACTCCCACCCCCCCCCGCACACTATCAAATGCATACACTCACGCAACTCCCACCCCCCCACACACTATCAAATGCATACACTCACGCAACTCCCACCACCCCCCACACACTATCAAATGCATACACTCACGCATCTCCCCCCACACTATCAAATGCATACACTCACGCATCTCCCCCCACACACTATCAAATGCATACACTCACGCAACTCCCACCCCCCCACACACTATCAAATGCATACACTCACGCAACTCCCACCCGCCACACACTATCAAATGCATACACTCACGCAACTTCCACCCCTCCACACACTATCAAATGCATACACTCACGCAACTCCCACCCCCCCACACACTATCAAATGCATACACTCACGCAACTCCCACCCCCCACACACTATCAAATGCATACACTCACGCAACTCCCACCCCCCCACACACTATCAAATGCATACACTCACGCAACTCCCACCACCCCCACACACTATCAAATGCATACACTCACGCATCTCCCCCCCCCACACACTATCAAATGCATACACTCACGCATCTCCCCCCCACACACTATCAAATGCATACACTCACGCAACTCCCACCCCCCAACACTATATCAAATGCATACACTCACGCAACTCCCACCCCCCCCCACACACACTATCAAATGCATACACTCACGCAACTCCCACCCACCCCCCCACACACTATCAAATGCATTCACTCACGCAACTCCCACCCCCCCCACACACACACTATCAAATGCATACACTCACGCAACTCCCACCACCCCCCACACACTATCAAATGCATACACTCACGCAACTCCCACCCCCACACACTATCAAATGCATACACTCACGCAACTCCCACCCCCCCACACACTATCAAATGCATACACTCACGCAACTCCCACCCCCCCACACTATCAAATGCATACACTCACGCAACTCCCACCCCCCACACACTATCAAATGCATACACTCACGCAACGCCCCCACCCCCCACACACTATCAAATGCATACACTCACGCAACTCCCACCCCCCCACACTATCAAATGCATACACTCACGCAACTCCCACCCCCCTACACACTATCAAATGCATACACTCACGCAACTCCCACCCCCCACACACTATCAAATGCATACACTCACGCAACTCCCACCCCCCCCACACACTATCAAATGCATACATTCACGCAACTCCCACCCCCCCACACACTATCAAATGCATACACTCACGCAACTCCCACCACCCCCACACACTATCAAATGCATACACTCACGCATCTCCCCCCCCCCACACACTATCAAATGCATACACTCACGCATCTCCCCCCACACACTATCAAATGCATACACTCACGCAACTCCCACCCCCCCACACACTATCAAATGCATACACTCACGCAACTCCCACCCGCCACACACTATCAAATGCATATACTCACGCAACTTCCACCCCCCCACACACTATCAAATGCATACACTCACGCAACTCCCACCCCCCACACACTATCAAATGCATACACTCACGCAACTCCCACCACCCCCACACACTATCAAATGCATACACTCACGCATCTCCCCCCCCCACACACTATCAAATGTATACACTCACGCATCTCCCCCCACACACTATCAAATGCATACACTCACGCAACTCCCACCCCCCCCACACACTATCAAATGCATACACTCACGCAACTCCCACCCCCACACACTATCAAATGCATACACTCACGCAACTCCCACCCCCCCAAACACTATCAAATGCATACACTCACGCAACTCCCACCCCCCACACACTATCAAATGCATACACTCACGCAACTCCCACCCCCCACACACTATCAAATGCATACACTCACGCAACTCCCACCCCCCCACACACTATCAAATGCATACACTCACGCATCTCCCACCCCCCCACACACTATCAAATGCATACACTCACGCAACTCCCACCCCCCCACACACTATCAAATGCATACACTCACGCAACTCCCACCCGCCACACACTATCAAATGCATACACTCACGCAACTCCCACCCCCCCCACACACTATCAAATGCATACACTCACGCATCTCCCACCCCCACACACTATCAAATGCATACACTCACGCAACTCCCACCCCCACACACACTATCAAATGCTTACACTCACGCAACTCCCACCCCCCCACACACACTATCAAATGCTTACACTCACGCAACTCCCACCCCCCCACACACACTATCAAATGCTTACACTCACGCAACTCCCACCCCCCACACACACTATCAAATGCTTACACTCACGCAACTCCCACCCCCCCACACACTATAAAATGCATACACTCATGCAACTCCCAACCCCCACACACTATCAAATGCATACACTCACGCAACTCCCACCCCCCACACACTATCAAATGCATACACTCACGCAACTCCCACCCCCCACACACTATCAAATGCATACACTCACGCAACTCCCACCCCCCCCACACACACTATCAAATGCATACACTCACGCAACTCCCACCCCCCACACACTATCAAATGCATACACTCACGCAACTCCCACCCACCCCCCCACACACTATCAAATGCATACACTCACGCAACTCCCACCCACCCCCCCCCCACACACTATCAAATGCATTCACTCACGCAACTCCCACCCCCCCCCCCACACACACTATCAAATGCATACACTTACGCAACTCCCACCCCCCCCCCACACACTATCAAATGCATACACTCACGCAACTCCCACCCCCCCACACACTATCAAATGCATACACTCACGCAACTCCCACCCCCCCACACACTATCAAATGCATACACTCACGCAACTCCCACCCCCCACACACACTATCAAATGCATACACTCACGCAACTCCCACCCACCCCCACACACTATCAAATGCATACACTCACGCAACTCCCACCCACCCCCCCACACACTATCAAATGCATTCACTCACGCAACTCCCACCCCCCACACACACTATCAAATGCATACACTCACGCAACTCCCACCCCCCACACTATCAAATGCATACACTCACGCAACTCCCACCCCCCACACACTATCAAATGCTTACACTCACGCAACTCCCACCCCCACACTATCAAATGCATACACTCACACAACTCCCACCCACCCACACACTATCAAATGCATACACTCACGCAACTCCCACCCCCCCACACTATCAAATGCATACACTCACGCAACTCCCACCCCCCCACACTATCAAATGCATACACTCACGCAACTCCCACCCCCCCCACACTATCAAATGCATACACTCACGCAACTCCCACCCCCACACACTATCAAATGCTTACACTCACGCAACTCCCACCCCCCCACACACTATCAAATGCATACACTCACGCAACTCCCACCCCCCCACACACTATCAAATGCATACACTCACGCAACTCCCACCCCCCCACACACTATAAAATGCATACACTCACGCAACTCCCACCCCCCACACTATCAAATGCATACACTCACACAACTCCCACCCCCCCCACACACTATCAAATGCATACACTCACGCAACTCCCACCCCCCCACACTATCAAATGCATACACTCACGCAACTCCCACCCCCCCCACACTATCAAATGCATACACTCACGCAACTCCCACCCCCCCACACTATCAAATGCATACACTCACGCAACTCCCACCCCCCACACACTATCAAATGCTTACACTCACGCAACTCCCACCCCCCCACACACTATCAAATGCATACACTCACGCAACTCCCACCCCCACACACTATCAAATGCATACACTCACGCAACTCCCACCCCCCCACACACTATAAAATGCATACACTCACGCAACTCCCATCCCCCCACACTATCAAATGCTTACACTCACGCAACTCCCACCCCCCACACACTATCAAATGCATACACTCACGCAACTCCCACCCCCCACACACTATCAAATGCATACACTCACGCAACTCCCACCCCCCCACACACTATCAAATGCATACACTCACGCAACTCCCACCCCCCACACACTATAAAATGCATACACTCACGCAACTCCCATCCCCCCACACTATCAAATGCTTACACTCACGCAACTCCCACCCCCACACACTATCAAATGCATACACTCACGCAACTCCCACCCCCCACACACTATCAAATGCATACACTCACGCAACTCCCACCCCCCCCCCACACACTATCAAATGCTTACACTCACGCAACTCCCACCCCCACACTATCAAATGCATACACTCACACAACTCCCACCCCCACACACTATCAAATGCATACACTCACGCAACTCCCCCACCCCCACACTATCAAATGCATACACTCACGCAACTCCCACCCCCCCCCACACTATCAAATGCATACACTCACGCAGCTCCCACCCCCACACTATCAAATGCATACACTCACGCAACTCCCACCCCCACACACTATCAAATGCTTACACTCACGCAACTCCCACCCCCCACACACTATCAAATGCATACACTCACGCAACTCCCACCCCCCACACACTATCAAATGCATTCACTCACGCAACTCCCACCCCCACACACACTATCAAATGCATACACTCACGCAACTCCCACCCCCCACACACTATCAAATGCATACACTCACGCAACTCCCACCCCCACACACTATCAAATGCATACACTCACGCAACTCCCACCCCCCACACACTATCAAATGCATACACTCACGCAACTCCCACCCCCCCACACACACTATCAAATGCATACACTCACGCAACTCCCACCCACCCCCCCACACACTATCAAATGCATACACTCACGCAACTCCCACCCACCCCCCCACAAACTATCAAATGCATTCACTCACGCAACTCCCACCCCCCCACACACACTATCAAATGCATACACTCACGCAACTCCCACCCCCCCACACTATCAAATGCATACACTTACGCAACTCCCACCCCCCACCCACTATCAAATGCTTACACTCACGCAACTCCCACCCCCCCACACTATCAAATGCATACACTCACACAACTCCCACCCCCCCACACACTATCAAATGCATACACTCACGCAACTCCCACCCCCCACACTATCAAATGCATACACTCACGCAACTCCCATCCCCCCAACACTATCAAATGCATACACTCACGCAACTCCCACCCCCCCCCACACTATCAAATGCATACACTCACGCAACTCCCACCCCCACACACTATCAAATGCTTACACTCACGCAACTCCCACCCCCCACACACTATCAAATGCATACACTCACGCAACTACCACCCCCCCACACACTATCAAATGCATACACTCACGCAACTCCCACCCCCCCCCACACTATCAAATGCTTACACTCACGCAACTCCCACCCCCCACACACTATCAAATGCATACACTCACGCAACTCCCACCCCCACACACTATCAAATGCATACACTCACGCAACTCCCACCCCCCCACACACTATCAAATGCTTACACTCACGCAACTCCCACCCCCCCCCCACACTATCAAATGCATACACTCACACAACTCCCACCCCCACACACTATCAAATGCATACACTCACGCAACTCCCACCCCCCCCACACTATCAAATGCATACACTCACGCAACTCCCACCCCCCCACACTATCAAATGCATACACTCACGCAGCTCCCACCCCCACACTATCAAATGCATACACTCACGCAACTCCCACCCCCCACACACTATCAAATGCTTACACTCACGCAACTCCCACCCCCCACACACTATCAAATGCATACACTCACGCAACTCCCACCCCCCCACACACTATCAAATGCATACACTCACGCAACTCCCACCCCCCACACACTATCAAATGCATACACTCACGCAACTCCCACCCCCCCCACACTATCAAATGCTTACACTCACGCAACTCCCACCCCCCCACACACTATCAAATGCATACACTCACGCAACTCCCACCCCCATACACACACTATCAAATGCATACACTCACGCAACTCCCACCCCCCACACACTATCAAATGCATACACTCACGCAACTCCCACCCCCACACTATCAAATGCATACACTCACGCAACTCCCACCCCCCACACACTATCAAATGCATACACTCACGCAACTCCCACCCCCCCCCCACACTATCAAATGCATACACTCACGCAACTCCCACCCCCCACACACTATCAAATGCATACACTCACGCAACTCCCACCCCCCCACACACTATCAAATGCATACACTCACGCAACTCCCACCCCCCCACACTATCAAATGCTTACACTCACGCAACTCCCACCCCCCACACTATCAAATGCTTACACTCACGCAACTCCCACCCCCCACTCACTATCAAATGCATACACTCACGCAACTCCCACCCCCCCACACACTATCAAATGCATACACTCACGCAACTCCCACCCCCCACACACTATCAAATGCATACACTCACGCAACTCCCACCCCCCCCACACACACTATCAAATGCATACACTCACGCAACTCCCACCCCCCACACACTATCAAATGCTTACACTCACGCAACTCCCACCCCCCACACACACTATCAAATGCATACACTCACGCAACTCCCACCCCCACACACACACTATCAAATGCATACACTCACGCAACTCCCACCCCCCACACTATCAAATGCATACACTCACGCAACTCCCACCCCCCACACACTATCAAATGCATACACTCACGCAACTCCCACCCCCCACACACTATCAAATGCATACACTCACGCAACTCCCACTCCCCCACACACTATCAAATGCATACACTCACGCAACTCCCACCCCCCCACACACACTATCAAATGCATACACTCACGCAACTCCCACCCCCCACACACTATCAAATGCATACACTCACGCAACTCCCACCCCCCCCCACACACTATCAAATGCATACACTCACGCAACTCCAACCCCCCTCTCACACTATCAAATGCATACACTCACGCAACTCCCCCACACACTATCAAATGGATACACTCACGCAACTCCCACCCCCCACACACTATCAAATGCATACACTCACGCAACTCCCACCCCCACACACTATCAAATGCATACACTCACGCAACTCCCACCCCCACACACTATCAAATGCATACACTCACGCAACTCCCACCCCCCACACACTATCAAATGCATACACTCACGCAACTCCCACCCCCCACACACTATCAAATGCATACACTCACGCAACTCCCACCCCCCACACACTATCAAATGCATACACTCACGCAACTCCCACCCCCCACACACTATCAAATGCATACACTCACGCAACTCCCACCCACCCCCCACACACTATCAAATGCATACACTCACGCAACTCCCACCCCCCCCCCCCCACACACACTATCAAATGCTTACACTCACGCAACTCCCACCCCCACACACTATCAAATGCATACACTCACGCAACTCCCACCCCCACACACTATCAAATGCATACACTCACGCAACTCCCACCCCCCCACACACACTATCAAATGCATACACTCACGCAACTCCCACCCCCCACACACTATCAAATGCTTACACTCACGCAACCCCCACCCCCCACACACTATCAAATGCATACACTCACGCAACTCCCACCCCCCCCCCACACACACTATCAAATGCATACACTCACGCAACTCCCAACCCCCACACACACTATCAAATGCATACACTCACGCAACTCCCACCCCCCACACACACTATCAAATGCATACACTCACGCAACTCCCACCCCCCCACACACTATCAAATGCATACACTCACGCAACTCCCACCCCCCCCCACACACACTATCAAATGCATACACTCACGCAACTCCCACCCCCCCACACACACTATCAAATGCATACACTCACGCAACTCCCACCCCCCCCCCCCACACACTATCAAATGCATACACTCACGCAACTCCCACCCCCCACACACTATCAAATGCATACACTCACGCAACTCCCACCCCCCCACACACTATCAAATGCATACACTCACGCAACTCCCACCCCCCACACACACTATCAAATGCATACACTCACGCAACTCCCACCCCCCACGCACTATCAAATGCTTACACTCACGCAACTCCCACCCCCACACACTATCAAATGCATACACTCACGCAACTCCCACCCCCCACACACTATCAAATGCATACACTCACGCAACTCCCACCCCCCCCCCCACATACTATCAAATGCATACACTCACGCAACTCCCACCCCCCCACACACTATCAAATGCTTACACTCACGCAACTCCCACCCCCACACACTATCAAATGCATACACTCACGCAACTCCCACCCCCCACACACTATCAAATGCATACACTCACGCAACTCCCACCCCCCACACACTATCAAATGCATACACTCACGCAACTCCCACCCCCCACACACTATCAAATGCATACACTCACGCAACTCCCACCCCCCACACACTATCAAATGCATACACTCACGCAACTCCCACCCCCCACACACTATCAAATGCATACACTCACGCAACTCCCACCCCCACACACTATCAAATGCATACACTCACGCAACTCCCACCCCCCCACACACACTATCAAATGCATACACTCACGCAACTCCCACCCCCCACACACTATCAAATGCATACACTCACGCAACTCCCAACCCCCCCCACACACTATCAAATGCATACACTCACGCAACTCCCACCCCCCCACACACTATCAAATGCATACACTCACGCAACTCCCACCCCCCCACACACTATCAAATGCATACACTCACGCAACTCCCACCCCCACACACTATCAAATGCATACACTCACGCAACTCCCACCCCCCCACACACTATCAAATGCATACACTCACGCAACTCTCACCCCCCACACACTATCAAATGCATACACTCACGCAACTCCCACCCCCCCCCACACACTATCAAATGCATACACTCACGCAACTCCCACCCCCCCACACACTATCAAATGCATACACTCACGCAACTCCCACCCCCCCCACACACTATCAAATGCATACACTCACGCAACTCCCACCCCCCCACACACTATCAAATGCATACACTCACGCAACTCCCACCCCCCACACACTATCAAATGCATACACTCACGCAACTCCCACCCCCCCCACACACTATCAAATGCATACACTCACGCAACTCCCACCCCCCCACACACTATCAAATGCATACACTCACGCAACTCCCACCCCCCACACACTATCAAATGCATACACTCACGCAACTCCCACCCCCCACACACTATCAAATGCATACACTCACGCAACTCCCACCCCCCACACACTATCAAATGCATACACTCACGCAACTCCCACCCCCCCACACACTATCAAATGCATACACTCATGCAACTCCCACCCCCCACACACTATCAAATGCATACACTCACGCAACTCCCACCCCCCCACACACACACATCATGTAATAAGTGACAAGCGCCCTGTTGATGACGTCATAAACCATCACCTCATTCTTCAGAATTTATTTGCATAATATATTCCATAAGTAAACTTAGTTTTGGCCAAAATATTAGTAAAAATCCAAAAGTTATAATTTCAACTTTTTCCCACTACATTCATGTTCGTGCTAGTTACTTTTATAAAAAAAAAAGAAAAATTACCCCCCTCCCTCGACTCAGCGAGAGCATTTATTTCCCTTTTTTTTAAAAAAAAAAAATGACGTCATGAAATAGTTCGCGTGAAATAAACCAATCTCTGTAAGACAAGAGTTACACAAAACAACAAATCTATACATGTATATATTTGTTTATCATCTTACCTTTTGTTGAGCTTTACGTGTTCTTGGAAGAAAAAAATATACGAGTTGGGAATCCTTTATTTTTAAATCTGTTCTTGATATGAACTAGATTAAAGACAAATACTATTTGGTTGGTCAAACTACACTCGGACGGTGAAACAATATCCGTAGAACAAATAATTTAGATTTCAAAGAAAACCGTTCTGCAGATCGATTAAGTTGTAAATCTTGAACTTAAAAACATTTGAAAGGTATAGTCGCCTTGAAATAAACATATCTTTTTTTTAATGTATTTATTTAATTTATTTAATCATCAATTAAGCGGATGAATTTCTAAAGTTGAAAAATTTAGATAGTTTTTGACAAAGCTAAAGCTTAGACTCAGCATTGGGCAAATTATTTAAGTTAAAACAAGTATCTATGTAACTAACAAATTTGCCAATTTCACATGCACGTTTATATTGCTATATGTTGTTGATCTTGTGCGATTTTTTTTATTTAAATATAAACACGTATCCTGCAGCGTGGTAGAATTTAATCGATTAATCATCTATCATTAAGAAAAAATGTTTGAAAAACATAATGATCGCTTAAAATCCAATCTAAATGACGAAGCAGCAAGTCCAACCATTATCACGTCTTGAAAACCTCTGTGAGTACGTTGGAGTGTGCGCCAGTGTGCGTGTGTGTGAGAGAGAGAGAGACAACTCACTCCGACTGAAGTTTTGGCGGGGAAGATCGTCTCCCGTTTCTTTTTCCCCCGCCAACACTCTTTCTCCCCTCCCCCCACCCCTCTTTCCCCTCTCTCTCTCTCTCTCTCTTGCCCGTCTGCCAGAAGAAGCCCGCATGCAAATGTCTGTCGCAGACTTGGGCAACTGGTGCCAGACAGCAATCAGCTCACTGTATTTCTGTATTGGGTTTTTTTTTTGGACGTCTTCTGGTGGCTCTGACCTCTTACGAGAGTTGAGAGCTATTTGTTTACGTTTTACTTCTCTCATTTCTCTTTCAATCAATCGCTTTCTGAAATGTTTTGTTACATAGTTACGTAAGAGAAGATGTGGAGGAGAGGGGGGGGAGAGATAGAACTTTGGTCTACTTTATTGTATTTGGCTAGTCGGTGCTTATAACCCGAACCTTGGTCCGCAGACGGACGTTAGCTACTTAATGGTCATATCTTAACCTTGATTTGGATGGAGTACCCAGTACTCACGCACGACCAGTTGTTGCATTTTACTGAAGCTGGGTCAAATTAAACATTGACAACACGATGCTCATAGGGAGAGGGGCGGATGGTAGTGTTGTATTGCCTTCAACGGTCAACCTGAGGGTCCTTGCTTCGATCCCAGTTGAAAAACCAATGGATATTTCAGGCCATGCTAAAAGTCTCAGCTATACCTCCCGTGGTACCTCCGCGTTCATTGCACTATCGGATATAGTCATATGAATAAAAGGGGAAACTATAAAAAACAGTATCACCAGAGTTTTACATTCTCTAATAGATTCCATCTCATCCTTACAGGTACTTCACACAAACACAAAGTTCATTTCTTAAGTTCATGTTCAGAAAGGAGTACTTTAGTACTCGCGGCGGTCAATCGGTGCATAAAACTGAACGTGGGCCAAGGTTGACACAATGTTCATATCTTTACCTTTCTATGAATGAAGTCAAACCGATCCTTGGTCTAAATGGATACATATCATGTTCACAAACAAGCACTGCTGTAACGGGCTGTAGCAGAGTTGTTCTTATGGTTTTTTCGGGGTCCTAATCAAAGGAACATAGGACGATTTACTTTTGGGGGCCCTGGGAAAATTTACATTTGAGGGCCCTATTAAAAGGTAGTTAAGGGGCGTTAGTCAAAACCGCTGTTAACGATGCCGCTTGCAAATATTTCACCTTTTAATAATTTTTGAAAACTTGGTCCCTCTCTGACAATCCCCAAAATCTTGCCTCATATGCTCCCATGGCCATTGACAAGTGGCTCCGATTGGCCTTTCCCCCATGGGGGAGGGGTCCTTATTAGTGGGAGACCTGGGCAGCCGCCTATTTTTCCAACTGTATTGCCAGTGGGGGCCGTTAGAAGCCATTATGGGCCTGTAGTAACCAGTATGGGCCTGTAGTAACCAGTATGGGCCAGTAGTAACCAGTATGGGCCTTTAGAAGCCATTATGGGCCTGTAGTAACCATTATGGGCCTGTAGTAACCATTATGGGCCTGTAGTAACCAGTATGGGCCTGTAGTAACCAGTATGGGCGTGTAGTAACCAGTATGGGCCTGTAGTAACCAGTATGGGCCTTTAGAAGCCATTATGGGCCTGTAGTAACCATTATGGGCCTGTAGTAACCAGTATGGGCCTGTAGTAACCATTATGGGCCTGTAGTAACCATTATGGGCCTGTAGTAACCAGTATGGGCCTAAAGGAGCCGGTAAGGGCCTGAATGAGCCGGTAAGGGCCTGAAGGAGCCGGCAAGGGCCTGAAGGAGCCGGTAAGGACCTGAAGAAGCCGGTAAGGGCCTGAAGAAGCCGGTAGGGGCCATAGGCTGTAGTAATCAGCAGGGGCCTGTAGGGCTTTAGCTATCATCCCAGCGGCGGACAGAGATGCACGCATGTCATCCATATCAAAATGGCTGTAGCTACGAAATGCTTTTGGTGGCTCGTCGGTGCCTCAGCTGTGAGCCCCGATGGCCTTGATTTGGTATATATTGGTTCAAACCTCAGTGACTCGAGCATTTATCTTACGTCATGAAAGGCTTTATAGTCCTCAGTCCTGGATAGTATTGTGCTTCAAGTTATACTATATTGTAAAGATTTACAAAATTTTTCGAAACGGCTGAATAATGAAAGAGGCGTATGTAATTGTGTGAGATTACGAGTCAAATAAGCGACATATAAATGTAATACAAGCTTTATGTTGAGCTAAAATGTTTGCAGCTCTTAATGTACGTCAGTGCACTGATATCACAAGCAGAGTGAATAACACCTTTAATGCTATGGGAGGGAGTGGGGAGGGCAGATAAGTATTTCTGCTTAGGGCCCCTAGTATCTCTGAAAGTATCTGCCCCTGAAATATTTTTTTTTTTTAAAATGGATGTGTTGGAGAGTTATTATGATATAGAATATACCAACACTAGAAAAAAAAGCTATATTGATAAACAAAGACAGACGTTACCAATGAACAACATTGATTGGCTGTTGATGGATTATATTTTATTTCAAAAATGTCTTTCATTTTCGATAATTATACTATTTTTAGATCATTCTGGTGTCTGTGTAAGAACAATTTCTGTCTAATGCTTCGTTTTAAAATAAAATACTTTTGAAATCTTCTTTGGAGACTACTTCTTATCTGTCAGAATGAATCAGTTTTCTCGGTAGGACGAGAAATAATTCCATTTTTTTTTAAATATAAAATAATTGAGTATTTTGGTGTTTGAATTGTACGGGTTGAGTGATCGATCAACCGTGACAACGACTTCTCTTCAGTCATTTTTGTTTGTATATGTGTGTGAGTGTGTTTGTGTGTTTGTGTGTTTGTGTGTGTGTGTGTAAGAAGTTGATTGTATTACACTCTTAATTTGACTTTAAAAAAAATGATCAAAGGTGGAAATAAAAATGAATGGATTCGATTTTCAAAGTGTATCATGTCTCAAAAATAAGAAACACATTCAAACCAAACAATTAATTTTTATATAAGAAAGACGACAAATGTTAACATGCGGATGCAGTAAATAACAAAAATATTTAAAATTAAACCTTTTTAAGATAAGTTATTATTTAAATGTATTAAGAAGTGAAGGTAAAAAAAATGTCTTTAGATCATACAAATATACAAATATACATATATTCAAATATACAAATAAACAAATATACAAATATACAAATATACAAATATGCAAATATGCAAATATACAAATATACAAATATACAAATATACAAATATACAAATATACAAATATAAATTATACAAATATACAAATATACAAATATACATATACATTATCATTCTTAGAAATTAAAATATATAAGTACACAGATTATTCCATTATTTATTGAGATTTTTGAGCTAATTTAAAAATGTATTTTGTCAAGCATTGTGCATACACACACGCTTTTATATAGTAATTAAATATTTCTAAAATCTATGGAAATATTATTTTTTTTTACTTTTTAGTGCATTTTAATAAAAGTTTATTTATAAAAAAAAGTTTTATTTTCATATTTATACTTGTAAACTATAAAAGAATACTTTAACATAATTTTTATTAATTTGGCTAGGCTAAAAACAACTATAAAAACATTAGAACAGATCCAAAACTGATTAAGAAGATTTACACATAAATCTTTAATACCTATAGAAAGTGACGTTTTGTTCAAAGCTTTAAAAAAAAAGAAATAATCGATTTGGTGAGAAAAACATTGACACAGACTTTAACACAGACTTTGACACAAATATTGACACAGACATTAACACAGACATTAACATAGACATTAACACACACACACACAGACACATACACAGATAACTATACCGACATTAGCACACACACATTAACACACACAAGACACACACTCAGCCACACACACACACACACCCAACGGGACCCCCTTAAGGGTTGCACCTCTCCCTTGCTGCGGCCCTGTACATAAAAAAATCCTTCTATCTTGCCTGTCGCTGTCGTTCAAAGCAAAAATCCCGAGAATTCACCTCCCGGGGGTCAAAGTAAGTAAGTAAGTAAATATCCCTTAACCCTAACGGGCCATCGGGGCAGATGAAGTGTAGAATTCATCAGTTTCTATAACCTCGGCATATGAAGGGATTGTGTGGATAGCACAACGGCTAGCCGCCTTTACTTCCCCAACTTAAGTCAGGTACCCATTTAAAGCTGGGTGGACTTGTGGGACGACTTTGCACCAAATTTCAACTGGAAAAATTCCATGGGCCTCACCGAGGACTCTCAGGTCGGCAGTCGAGTATCTACACCACTCGGCCATCCGCCCCATCCCGGGGGTCAAAGGGTGTGGGATAATTTGAGAACCTTAGACCACAAATCAACATTCAATTGGTGAATGGAGTAGAGCGTTCGACTGAATACAACGGACTTGATTCTACTGATCTAATCCCATAAGCTACAGCTCTAAGTAAAACGTAGGACACATTTGATGTGTGACGAACAGCTCGTAAGTTCGGAGTCCTTGCTAATTACTTATCGACAGACTTAAAATTTTTGTTTCAAATCTCTACAAGTATTCTTTTGTATCTGATTCTTATCAACCAGTACTTAGTTGCAACAGAGATAGACGCCCCCCCCCGCTCCTGGATCTACAAAGCTTACCTTAATTTGGACAAAAAAGGGGGTACTGGAGGCATTGACTAGTAATCCTATTTAGTTGGGATGGTTCAGTGAATCTGAAACTGCGATGAATTTGCAGATCTATTAATAGATATGTCAGTGAATACGTGCGCTGTGAGAAGGAATTTATATATATACATATACAGTAATTTTATTTCTGGCGGAACGCACCGCAAAGGCGTTCTGGCACCTTTTCCCGTAGACTTTTGTTTACTGTACTGTTTTCAGAGTTATTTCTTTATGACACGATGGCGTTCCGGCACCTTTTCCCGTAGACTTTTGTTTACTGTACTGTTTTCAGAGTTATTTCTTTATGACACGATGGCGTTCCGGCACCTTTTCCCGTAGACTTTTATTGACTGCACTATTTTCAGTGTTATTTCTTTATGACACGACGGCGGTCCGGTACCTTTTTTTTTAAAAAAAAAAAAATAATACTGTGTTTATATTTGGCTACCAAGTTTTATCTCAAGTGAGATCCAACGGGAATTTTTCAGAGTTTATTGTAAAAGTTATTTCCATGTTTGGCCATTATCGGTTGACGTCGGGATGAAATAAAGGGCACAGTCACATTCACACAGTGGCTGAAGGGATCCAAGAGAAAAATACGTTCATCTTTACATGGGACGCTACCAGTACCCAAACCCACCAATAATTATCCTTGTTGCTAACAAGCCATCAACTGACTACTTGTCAACGCTTGCTGTTTCAACACTATCCATAAATTTTCTATAAAATGTTTCAAGGATTAAAATAATTTCAGATGTTGTATGGGGGGGGGAGGGCGTGGGAGGCGGGAGGGGAAGATGCCAGTGAGTCAAAGATTTTTTTTAGACTCTGGTACTATTATGAATTCCTTAAAAAACTCGATCTTTGTCATCATAAAGATGTCTGTGTAGAACTACGATGTACTCGTTCTTGCGTCGATTCTAGACTGGAAAACCTGAGCCTGTGTTGTTTTGTTGTTTTTTTTTTGTTTACAATCGATCCAATGACGTGTCACTTACGTAGGTCATATGTTATTGACCTCATTGAGATTCGAACCTGTCACACTTTTCAAATCCACCCTACCTTACCACCCAAACACCCCCCCCCCCATCACACACATAACTTTGCAGCAGAGCCGTTTCCATGCATAGACGTTCTTTGTGGGCTCTAAGCGAAAGGTACATCTGTGAAGAGAAGTCTAAGGTATAATCACCGACAAATACAACAGTGTACAAATTATGGGGGGGGGGGCCTTTGATATTATTCTCGACCTTTGAAGAGTTGAACCCGCGACCCCCCCCCCCACAATTGTAGAGCCCACTCGACACGAGGCACACGTAAAAATGTACATTTCAGCCGTCAAAATATTCCCAACCAGCTGGAGGGGGGTGGGGGCCCAAGGCGGCCCATTAATTTGCATATTAGTAAGAATAACCCTTTGTTAAAGTGCAGTACTAATGGATGACACATACACAAGCTTGAAGTACTGAGCGATTTTAATGCATTAATATTGAGGAAAAAAAACAAAAATGCCAGATCGGAAAACAAAATTCCAGATCGAAAAACAAAGAAATTCCAGTTCGGAAAATAAAATCGGTCAAAAGAACTTTAAAAAATCACAAAATATTTTTTGTTTAAATGTCATGTAGTGGGGAGGAAATGTAGGGAGGGGGTGGGGTTGATTTTGGAATTTAAAAACTTTGAAAAATTTCAGCCAATAACAAAAAAAAAAAAAATTCTCCATCCAGCTAACAAGTTCTTTAAAAGAAAAATAGAAACAACTACCGCTACAGAAGTCTGGGAATATTTTTTTTAAAGATAACATGTCTGGGACGGAGTGAAATCTTGACACAGGTCAACGGTTCTACAGCTGACTCTGATGTAATGGATTAAACAAAATAAAAGGCACGACGCAGAATATCTTACTGTGCTAAAAAATGGGACCCGTTGATTAGGAAGGGCACCCATGCGATTGGTCAAAAGACCGAAAGAAATTTTTTTGCGGCCCTCAAAATAATAATAACAGTCCAAAGGTCTGTCCTGATCTCCGTAACGATAACTTCAAGTACTTCACATACTATGTAGTCTTTCTTACGTTAATTTTTTTGTTCTAATACAAGACAATTAAAACCCATTAAGATTATCCATTGTACTAGCTGTACCCTACAAAACCTTTGCATTGAGTTATATCCCCTTAGTCTTGATCGGTAGGCGAGGTTATTTTTGGTTTCGGGCAGATCCGATTCGTTCATGTTTGTATTTTAAACTGAAATACTGTTGTATTAATTCTTTACTTTCGATTTAACGCAGAGCCCAAATCGCTATTATTTTATTAGATTATTTCAATATTAAAAAAAAAAAAAAAAAACTAGGAAGAAGCTGAGTAAACCGTTGTTAGGACGCTAGTGTCACCCAGGTAGGACTCTGAAAAAACTGCCTTCATGAGCCAAAGAATCAGTGAAATAAAACAGCACCCCATCCCCATGGATGGCGACAAAGTCAATCAGGGGTAAAACAGCTTCCCCCCCCCACCCCGCCGCGCCCACAACTCTAGTTTACGCCATTGCCTCTTCGGGATTTGAACGCTTTAACATCACGTCGCGTAAGGGGCTCTCAACCTACCTCACCCATTAACCCCCCCCCCCAGGACCACTTGCATAAATCAGGTCGCACCCAAGAAATCAGTATTGAACGACTTATTTTTTTTTAACACTCCCCGATGTTTTAAACTGCCAGGCATTTCATGAAAATGTTGACCGCATCTTTCGATCCCCCTCCCTCGTCTCTCCACGCACCCTCCCTCCCCCCCACTCCCCATCGTTTCATTCTTCAAGAGACTTCAAGACACAATCCACCATGTCGGAGATGGAGGCCAGAACATTGAACGTGCATTACACTCAATTCCACCATTGAATCTCTCCACCTAATGTCACTCTTACTTAGACGAGTGATTTCCCCTTTTTAAAAAAAATAATAGTATAAAAATATATTACTTTATTTTTTTTTTTTCGTTTAAATTTTTTAAAATTGCGAATCTGTTGACCTCAATAATCTGCAAGGCGAAGTTATTTTTTTTTGTTTCTGACTTAACTCTTACAGCAATACTTTAAAGAGAATGTATTATCTTGTATAAGTATTGTATTTATATATATATAATATATATATATATATATATATATATATATATATATATATATTGAATTTCCCTTTAGATATACTAAAATGTGAACAGGGCTAGTAAATACCGTCAGCGGCACGCCTTTCCATGTTGTGACGTTTACGCTTAATTTTTATTTGTTCCTGTCAACACTGAATCATTCTGCTCTTGGTACGCCAAATTTACGACTCAGACATTTTACCCACCCCCTGGTTTAACCCATACACGTGTAACGCCCCCCCCCCAACCCTGGAAAGAGGGCTCAACTTCCTTTCAAGAGAAATATATTTTTGTATTTATTAATTTGCTGAGATGAGGATTCGTCCATTATTTATCCAATCAAACACCTTCGTACGAGGATTCGTCCATTATTTATCCAATGAAACACCTTCGTACGAGGATTCGTCCATTATTTATCCAATGAAACACCTTCGTATTCCAAAAACGAAAAGAGTTAGGAACCCCTGCTTATAGTATCATTGTAGGCCCACATGGACAAATCTGAGCTTTGTCTAATATCTTTGTATGGGTCGGTTCATTCATTGTTTTAGTGTACCTGTATTAGCGTTGCTCAACTGTTATAATTTCATGTGTGTATGATGGTGTTAATATTTAATGGTGTCCGTGTTTACGTTGTTCAACTGTTATGATTCCATGTGTGTATGATGGTGTTAATATTTAATGCGTGTTGCGACCTACTCTAGAAATGAATCATTTAGCACTGATGAACTCTTGTGGGGGGAAAAAAATCTTAAAAGAATGTTTCACACTTGGGCACACAGACCTTAACCCCCCTCCCCTCCCCCAAACGAATAGGTTTTAAACACAGTTATACGCATGGACTCAAACCAATCACCCCATTCATTCACTAAGCCACTGTGTTCTGATAGCTAACCATTAACAAATAATGTTTGTATTAACCAAAGTCAGTGAAACTTTATTCTTATTTATTGTGTTATAAATTTTTTTTTAAAAGTGCAATGTTGAAGTTTGTTTTTTGTTGTTTTTTTTTTCAGTGTTTAAAATGATTCTAAAATATGTGAAATTTTAAGTAAGATATTACAATTTATTGAAATCTAGGAGAACTGCGATGTGTTATATCTGCTTGTGTGAAAGTGAATGAACTCGAGAAATGTGCTTCCTAGAGCCCTTAATGTACTTTGCCTGTAGCCTCTAATGTACTTTGCCAAGAGCCTCTAATGTACTTTGCTAAGGGCCTCTAATGTACCTTGCCAAGAGCCTCTAATGTACTTTGCCAAGAGCCTCTAATGTACTTTGCCAAGAGCCTCTAGTGTACTTTGCCAAGAGCCTCTAATGTACTTTGCCAAGAGCCTCTAATGTACTTTGCCAAGAGCCTCTAATGTAACTTGCCGTGGGCTCCTAATGTACCTTCACTCAGGCCTTTAATGTACCTTACCTAGAGTAGAATGAGGATCTTCAGTAATATTATTTATTATTTTGATTAATTGTCACTAATTCTAGTTAAATTGACAATGGTTTTGCTCTTCATTGTGCCTGATACTCTACAATATACGAATATCAAATTCTGTTCTCATTTAATATAATTCATGTATGTCCTTTCCGGGCACTCCAATAATACGGACATAAATCTGAAATCAGACCAATCGTGAAGTGAGTGACCTACCCACATCTCGGTCAACGTTTTCTTTCTATCCGTCCATCAGATGGTTGGGTCTTCCCCACCCCCACCCTTCCGCCCTGACTACCTCGAACTCGATTGATTCCAATCACACAAATCACATCAATCGCACCAATCACATCAATCACACCAAATTGCACCAACCGCACCAATGATAGATCAAAGCCAAGAAAATATCACTACCAACAGTTCGTGTGTTAAGCAGCTTGTCTAAGTCTTCAATCAAAGCTATATTTTTAAAAAGTCAACAAAAGAGTTAAAACTAACACTATCTCGTTATAACGTAATCCAAGTCCAACCAATGTAAACAAAAAACTCTGCTTTTCATTTTTCGTTTCTATTGTATTTTCATTGTCTTACACTATAAATATAACCAAGCTATCACACATTAGTTTCCTGCACTGGATAAGTAACCGCATTCCTTACCCTTTGACCTCAGTCCACCCCCCCGCCCAAACCGCCACCCATCAGCCATAATCCCCCACGCCCCCTCCCCCATCATCAAAATACAAGCCGATGACGTAATAACAAGATCAATATTTTGTTACAATCTGCTTCATATTCATACTTTCAAAGAAAAAGAACATTTTTTTTTTCAGAAGACTCAACTTGTCATTGAAAGAGAAAAAAAGTTTTTTTTCTTCTGCCATCCAATCTTGACCTCTGTTTCATATTTTTTTTTTATTTTATTTTTATATATTTCATCAAAGTCACGTGTCTTGAAATGTCCAGAGCTCAGAGCTATAAAATAGATAGCTTCCCCCTCCTCCCCACCTTCCCATTTCTTAAAAAGTCTTAAGGGACCATCCACCCACACTCTCTCTCTCTCCACCTATCTCTCCCTCTTATACTTTCTCCCGCTCTCTCTCTCTACTTTTCTCTCTCACTGTCTCTCTTCTTCTATCTCTTTCTCTCCCTCTCTCTCTCTACTTTTCTCTCTCACTGTCTCTCTTCTTCTATCTCTTTCTCTCCCTCTCTCTCTCTACTTTTCTCTCTCACTGTCTCTCTTCTTCTATCTCTTTCTCTCCCTCTCTCTCTCTACTTTTCTCTCTCACTGTCTCTCTTCTTCTATCTCTTTCTCTCCCCCTCTCTCTACTTTTCTCTCTCACTGTCTCTCTTCTTCTATCTCTTTCTCTCCCTCTCTCTCTCTCCCTATCTCTCCCTCTCTCTCCCTATCTCTCCCTCTCTCTCCCTCTCTCTCCCTCTCTCTCCCTATCTCTCCCTCTCTCTCCCTATCTCTCCCTCTCTCTCCCTCTCTCTCCCTATCTCTCCCTCTCTCTCCCTATCCCTCCCTCCCTCTCCCTATCTCTCACTCTCTCTCCCTATCTCTCCCTCTCTCTCCCTATCTCTCCCTATCTCTCCCTCTCTCTCCCTATCTCTCCCTATCTCTCCCTCTCTCTCCCTATCCCTCCCTCTCTCTCCCTATCTCTCCCTCACTCTCCCTCTCTCCCTATCTCTCCCTCTCTCCCTCTCTCTCCCTCTCTCTCCCTCTCTCTCCCTATCTCTCCCTATCTCTCCCTATCTCTCCCTCTCTCTCCCTATCTCTCCCTCTCTCTCCCTATCTCTCACTCTCTCTCCCTATCTCTCCCTCTCTCCCTATCTCTCCCTCTCTCTCCCTATCTCTCCCTATCTCTCCCTCTCTCTCCCTATCTCTCCCTATCTCTCCCTCTCTCTCCCTATCCCTCCCTCTCTCTCCCTATCTCTCCCTCACTCTCCCTCTCTCCCTATCTCTCCCTCTCTCTCCCTCTCTCTCCTCTCTCTCCCTATCTCTCCCTCTCTCTCCCTATCTCTCCCTCTCTCTCCCTATCTCTCCCTATCTCTCCCTCTCTCTCCCTATCTCTCCCTCTCTCTCCCTATCTCTCCCTATCTCTCCCTCTCTCTCCCTATCTCTCACTCTCTCTCCCTATCTCTCCCTCTCTCTCCCTATCTCTCACTCTCTTTCCCCCCCCCTCCCCTCCTCCCTCCCCTCATTTCCCCCCCTCTCTCTCTCTTTCTCTTTCTGCCACAACATACACAGACACAGCAACAATATAAATTAAGCAACAAGGTTCTCAAAATGAGACAGACGTCGCAGTACACAGTTTAAAACGGACATAATGAGCCTGATCGTTTTCTTGGCAGAAATCTATGACGTCATTTATTGGTATTTTTTTTTTTTAATATGTAAACTTTTTTGAATACGCCAGTGACGATAATTGCCTTGAGAAATATATTTCTTATAAAGGTGGAGGGGGGGGGATTTCTTCACTGGTTCTCAAATAGATATTTGTAAGGATCAAGAACATTCTTTACTCTTTGTGCATTTAACTAAATACGAAGCTCTTTCTGGAACGTAAATTATCGGTCCAAATTTTATTTTATGCCAAAATGTTTAGTTTAAACCACAAAACGGAAAAAATAAAAAAAACGAAGGGGAAAACTTCTATCTTTACAGAACCACGAAATAATATTCACAATGTTTGAACCGCTGTAAAAGAAAATATGATTTACAGCTCTCTTGGGATTTCACTGTTAGTTTTCCTCTGAACCAAAAGTTTTTTTTTTCTTTCAACTTTCATAATCTTTCAAAAAAAAAAACATAATGTTTTTTTTTATTAACCGAGTTGGCAGCCATCTTGTTTTAGGAAACCAAATTGAGAGTGAAGGAAGCCACCTCAAGAACAGCTTTAAAATGATTGGCTCATTTGTGAGGTGCCCCCCCCCCCACACACTCCTCCATATCTCCCATCTCTCCCCGGCGCAATTTTCAATCTACTTGGGGCGTGGCCATTCTTTATTTATCGTCTGCTACTGTTTCTATTTTTTATTGCAAAGTTCGAGCTTAAAATGGGTAACAGTTGTTTTGTTTTATATAGACGATATTTTAAAGTCTGGCTTATAAACAGAGCTGGTATTAGTGGCGTAAAATAGCCATGGGGGCGGCCATTTTTTTTTGGCGCTTCAAGCCAGTGGGGCGGTTCTGTCGTACTTTAGTGCTCTTAAGAATGTTCTGTCACTATCTTGTATTTTGATTCGGTAAGGGGGCGGTAGGATTATGGTTGATTGGTGGTGGCTGGGAAGGAGGGAAGGGGGGAGATGTTCAAGGTCAAGGGGACAGTGAGGGTGGGGCCCGGGTGAGGATACGGTCACATATCCCATGCAGGAAACTAATGTGAACTAGTTATTCTACCGAAATTCCCAACCTTTACCTCCACCATAGGACCCTAGACAATGTAAGTCCGGGGCCCTAGAAAAAGTAAATCCGGGGCCCTAGACAAGGTAAGTCCAGGACCCTAGAAAAGTTAAATCCGAGGCCCTAGACAAGGTATGTTCGGGGCCCTAGAAAAAGTAAATCTGGGGTCCTAGACAAGGTAAGCCCGGGGCCCTAGAAAAGGTAAATCCGGGGCCCTAGACAATGTAAGTTCGGGGCCCTAGAAAAAGTAAATCCGGGGCCCTAGACAAGGTACGTCCGGGGAGCACTAGGCAAGGTATGTCCGGGGTCCTAGAGAAGGTAAGTCCGGGCCCTAGACAAGGTATTTCCGGGGCCCTAGACAAGGTAAGTCCGGGGCCCTAGACAAGGTAAGTCCAGGGCCCTAGACAAAGTAAGTCCGGGGAGCACTAGGCAAGGTACGTCCGGGGCCCTAGACGAGGTAAGTCCGGGGAGCACTAGGCAAGGTAAGTCCGGGGCCCTAGACAAGGTAAGTCCGGGGAGCACTAGGCAAGATAAGTCCGGGGAGCACTAGGCAAAGTACACTGCGGGAAACTAGGCCACAAAAAACTGGGGGTGGGGGGGTCCTAGACAAGGTATATTATGGGCTTTAGGCAAGTTACATTTTGAAGCTTTCGGCAAATGTAAACATGGGGGGGGCGTTGGCGCAGGTACATGTATGGGCCACCATGATAAGGTACTTTTTTCGGAACTTAAATCAAATAACTGTCAAGCAAAATAAAATTGACAGGCCACAAACGGTGGTGCCTCGCGTGTGGTCATATTTGTTGCGTCACGTGACTGCTTCTCTGTGCATCACGTGACTGCTGCTCACATGGTTGTTTATAGTGTGGATTCACGTAGGCCTACCTGTATTTATGTTATACTCATGGCTGTCGTTTGTGTGCCCAGTGGGCGTACACATGTAATCATGTCGTTGCGCGTGCGTGTGTGTATATGTGTGTCACGTGGATGCTGTTTCGCGTATCACGTCACTGCCACACGCTTGTATTTGTGGTGTCATGTGGTTGTTGCAGCTACGTGTCTCACGTCGCTGTCACGTGGTTGTATGTGTGTGTGTGCGTCACGCTTGTGTGTCACGTTACCCCAATGCTTCCATCTCTATCATGATTGCGAAGCAGAAAACCAAAGAAACAAACCAAAAAAAAAACCAACAACGCTGGCATTTACTTAGCGTGCACCCTCCGGACCTCTGGGGAAATCGGCCGAGGTCTTAATGTAAATCCAAATGGAATGAGACAACGGTCACAACAACAGAAAACAGAATTTGCTGCCCCCATTCACACATCCGAATCTCTGATCTCCCGAAATTTCGGTATTTCCGCTCTAGGGCAAGACTAGTAATTGAATTTTTCAATCTATGCTTACGTCAGGTCACAATTACATACAAGTTTTAAAAAAAAAATATGTTCAAAGTTATCAGACTGTTTAGTTTAGTAAACTTTCAGACAAATGATGCCCTTAAAAACGAACTAAATCCGTTCAATACAAATTGTTCGATTCCGGATCGTTCAAGTTCCAAATGACTTAGTTTTTGTATTGTTAAATAAGTTTTAAACAAATGTATGAAGGGCGCGTTCAGAACTTATATTTAGAAATATTTTCAAAAAAATTTAACACCTCTCCTCCATCCGCCCTCTGCTCTTTACACATGTTCAATCATTTATCAGAGACCAAACACTCCACCCCTCTCCCCTTTACACATGTTCAATCATTTAACAGAGACCAAACACTCCACCTCCTTCCCCTTTACACCTGTTCAATCATTTATCAGAGACCAAACTCCACCTCCTTCCCCTTTACACCTGTTCAATCATTTATCAGAGACCAAACTCCACCTCCTTCCCCTTTACACCTGTTCAATCATTTATCAGAGACCAAATACTCCACCTCGTTCCCCTCTAAACCTGTTCAATCATTTATCAGAGACCAAATACTCCACCTCCTTCCCCTTTACACCTGTTCAATCATTTATCAGAGACCAAACTCCACCTCCTTCCCCTTTACACCTGTTCAATCATTTATCAGAGACCAAACTCCACCTCCTTCCCCTTTACACCTGTTCAATCATTTATCAGAGACCAAACTCCACCTCCTTCCCCTTTACACCTGTTCAATCATTTATCAGAGACCAAACTCCACCTCCTTCCCCTTTACACCTGTTCAATCATTTATCAGAGACCAAATACTCCACCCCTCTCCCCTTTACACCTGTTCAATCATTTATCAGAGACCAAATACTCCACCCCCTCTCCCTTTACACCTGTTCAATCATTTATCAGAGACCAAACACTCCACTCTCCCCTTTACACCTGTTCAATCATTTATCAGACACAAAACTCTCCACCCCCCTCCTGTGGGAAGTTAACATAATTTATTTAAATTTTACTTTTGTTGTGACATCACAGATTTCAGCTACCCCTTTCGACCTGAGTGTCCCTGGTTCGACCTCTATTGAGATTTAAAGGTTACGGTGACATTTTTACCGTGGTGCCTCCATGGTCATTGCACTATCGGCTATGGTGGGGGATCAAAGGAAAGCAACATAAAAACTGTCACATTAGACGGACATATGATCTAATGATTTCATCTCATCCATACAGCGTCTTCACACACACACCTACCTCTGACTTTGAAGAGTTAAATATTAGTACATGCCAACCCAACGGTCTTTACACCGTTTTATAGAAAAAAAACACTTTAATTAACAGCAGAATACTGATTTTTTATAATATATAAATTAAAACATTGGCGAAAGAAAAGATGATCATCGGCATCGAAATGCTCTGAAAATAAATACGCTCTATGATATCACCGCAGAGAATTTACCGAAAGTGTGATATTCATATGATATCACCTCAGGCAATTTACCGAAAGTGTGACATTCAATGTGAAAGTCATTAAATATGCATAAAGTTACTTCCAAAAAAAACAACACTTTTATATGTGATTCCTGATTCAAATAACGCAATGATTAAGTACGCTTGCAGTATAGTACTTAGTCATTTCTAATTACCATACTGACAATGGTCAGTTTTGGTGGCCCATACCCTGCCATGGGTGAAGGGCGATGATGAAGATGATGATGATGTTGATGATGATAATAATGATGATGATAATGATGATGATTATGATAATGATTATGATGATAATGATGATGATGATGATGATGATGATGATGATGATTATGATGATAATGATGATGATGATGATGATGATGATGATGATGATGATAATGATGATGATAATGGTGATGATGATGACTATGATAATGATGATGATGATGATGATGATTATGATAATGATAATAATGATGATGATGATGAAGATCATGATGATGACTAAGATAATGATGATGATGATTATGATGATATTGATGATGATGATGATGATTATGATAATGATGATGATAATGATGATGCATATAACTAATTATAGTTTGTTTGTTTTTTCGTTTATACTTGTGTACTTTCTCTAACGCGTACGTCCAACAACCGTACATGTTTTTAAATTGGTCGACAACTGCAAAAGGTCGAGAAACACTGTATAGAATATTACTTTATTATTTTGAATAATAAATACAATTTAATAGATAAATAAAGAAACATATCAACAAATAGCTTTAAAATACAACTTTAGCTCAGGGTATCTTACAAATGAATTCCATTCATTGAACGTACTGCCATCAATTTATATTTCTCTAGTTTGCCATCGCGTGAGTTTTACCTCTATTTGTATGTCATGTTGCAAATAACCAATGTCTCTAATTAGTGAAAGCTTGTAATACCTGTATGAGTTAGTTCACATATGTGTGTGTATGTGCGTGTGTGTGTGTGTGTATGTCGTGTCCAGGGTCGAGAATGGAGCAAATACAAAATAATAAGTGAAATAAATACAATCATAATAAAAAAAGAACCAAGAGAAGTAATTTAAAGCTGAGCTCTGGAGGTTAGTTCCCTTTACGAGACTAGGTCACGAACGTTGGGACCTCCTGATGGGTTTATAAATGGGGAGCCAACTCGGTGATCTCCAGGTTTTTGTTTTCATGATTATCTTCTCCTGTGTAGCACTGTCACGTCAAGTCTCGATTGCACAACGCGGTGGGAAATTTGCAATCATTGCGTTGAATGGCTGGGTCGCTGGGAGCTGAACTGTAGAGTGACTTGTCCGTTTCACGGCTGATGGACAGTTAGATAGATAGATAGATAGATAGATAGATAGATAGATAGATAGATAGATAGATAGATAGATAGATAGATAGATAGATAGATAGATAGATAGATAGATAGATAGACAGCAGAGCAAGTCAATGGGTCATGGGTCAATCGGTCAAATGGGTCACAAAATTGGATGGGTCACATGGGTCATGGGTCAATGTTCCCTGACCCACGACCCATCCTTAGTCTCCGCCTGACCCTAAAAAAACCCGTCGTCGCGCGATTTTTTTAAATTTCAAAATGGTTTCTATGGCGACGGCCGCCATCTTGAAAATAACAACATTCAATGGGTCATGGGTCATGACGGGTCTGGGTCAAGAATTTGATGGCTCATATGGGTCATGGGTCAAGCTCAGTGACCCATTACTTGCTCTGATAGATAGATAGATAGATAGATAGATAGATAGATAGATAGATAGATTATATTCTTTCAGAGAAGGCTAATCAGATGGCCAGTCATATAGTTTATTAAATGCATACATATCGGTTTATATTTAGATAGATAGTATGTAGGTTGTAGGTCCGTTAATAAGCAGGTAGAAAACTACGCTACAAAGTGGTCATACAGAGGCAAACATAATGTAGTGACCGTTCGTTCACATACGTAGCCTACTGAAAACAGAACATTTTTTAAAAAAAGCCAATCCTAACTAAACTTTGGCATTTTTCAATAATATATTTTTTGAATATTAGAAGTCTCCGAAATACAGTGTTTTACAAAAATCTTGCTAGTTATATCATAAACCATTGGGATGAACCTAGATTATAATAATGATCCAATAGTCAAATACCAAACACTAGACAAAGTACTAGAGCTAACAGAGGAAAAAAAATGTCACCAAGCGAATTTCGGATAAATCAATACAACAATACCTAAATATAGCTTTGATGACGTCATATTGCTGAATAATGTCAATGCCCATGTACACACCACAATGGAGTCAGCGAGGGTCCACTCACACCAACTAATTATACGGCTAATCACCTCATTTCCCTGGCTCACCATCGTCGCCCTTCTACCACGGCCCTGCCCATCTTAGCCAGTCTTCAGCTACCTCCGCCCACTCGGCACTTGGACAATTAATCCTCTCTTGAACATGTGTGTGTGTGTGTGTGTGTGTGTGTGTGTGTGTCGGCATTCTCCGCTGATCTGTCCTGTGTCCGGCATTCTTCGCTGATCTGTCCTGTGTCCGGGGCATTCTCTGGTGATCAGTCCGGTGTATACGACGAGTCTTCGGTCGCGCACGGCGCTAGTGCTGTCTGTATGACCCAGGGACGGCCCACGCCTGAGGTCAACGGGGGTCGAACCCCCTGTCCAGTTTTACATTTAATAAAAAAAAAATACTGAAGACCCTCACCAAAGTAATTTGTTTTTCCAGATTTTGTGAACTTTGAACTTTAGTACTTGAATGATAGAAATACAAGTGGGTCTTTGTCATCTGAACAAATCAATTTGAACAGCCGCAAGAGGCATTTAGGAAAAGTGAGACTTACTAATCAAATTTCAAGTCAAAAAGCCTTCACAGACGATAGCCCCCACGGACAAAAGCATACAGACAAAAGACCCAAGACAAAAGCCCTCAATGATTAAAAGCCCCCCGCAGATAAAAGCCCACAAGATCAAAAGCCCCCGTGGTGGTATGTTTTAGTGACTGCATGGCGTTCAATTACTCGTGAGGTCAGCCGCCATTTAAAAAAAATAAAGAATTTAAAAAGTCTGTCTGTGAGCAAAAAAAAAAGTATTCATGTATTATGTATCAACTGTGTAGAGAACTTTAAATATATTTGATTGAATCTTCCATTTCTGTTGGCCACTCAATACGAATGAAATCAACAGCAGACTTTTGTCTTTATAAATAACTCCAGCGTGTCTGTTTATTTATTTATATTTGTGAGTTGTTTTAAAATGTTCAAGTTTAAAAAAAAACAAAAAAAACATTTGTCATAAAAAAGTTCATTTTGAAACTTTAAAAAAAAAATATTTTTTTTTATGTATTTATTTAAACATAACTTGTAGTAAAGGTGCGGGAGGGGGCGGGGTGGAGAAGGAGGGGGCTTTGTCCGTGATAATTAAATTATGTACTCCTCAATGAATTTTTGTGGCCTGGGTTTAAATAAAGAAAACATCACTTATATGGATGGCCAAGTCATGATAAGACAAACGACAACGTATCAAAATATTTTTATTACTGATATAATAGTGGCGTTGACTTACTAAATAATGGACAGGTAGTTTCTTATAATAAGATCAAGCCAAGACGAGCATGCACGATCTGTTCTTATGTATCGTCCTATTCTTTGTTTCTCTGACAGACACCAACTCATTCTCTGTTCTTATGTATCGTCCTGTTCTGTGTTTCTCTGACAGACACCAACTCGTTCTCTGTTTTTTATCTATCGTCATATTCTTTGTTTCTCTGACAGACACCAACTCATTCTATGTTCTTATGTATCGTCCAATTCTGTGTTTCTCTGACAGACACCAACTCATTCTCTGTTACATGTATCGTCCAATTCTGTGTTTCTCTGACAGACACCAACTCATTCTCTGTTACATGTATCGTCCAATTCTGTGTTTCTCTGACATACATAAACTCATTCTCTGTTCTATGTATCATCGAGTCCTGTGTTTCTCTGACATACATAAACTCATTCTCTGTTCTATGTATCGTCATATTCTTTGTTTCTCTGACCGACACCAACCCATTAAGAAAATGTATTTAAGACGGTCCGATGGCGGCTGAATAGCGAAGTCTGTACTTACATCTACATGTGGATAAATGTCTATAAGCCCACAGAAAGGACGCATGAAAGCACACCAGACGTATGTTTCTTGATCCATCCATTCACCCCCCCCCCAAACGGCCACATCGGTCAATGGTAAAAAAAAATGAAGACAGACCAAAACAGAAATGAACTTCTAAACATCACAAATATATACCGTTTTACTCACACACAACACACACACACAACAACAGCAACAACAGGTGCACTCTTATTATTAAAAAATGTAAATTATATGCAAACCAATTAGGCCCTCGGGCTGTAATACTCATTATTGCAACAGATGGCATAGAATATTGGACCAAATGTATTCACTACATCGGGTAGTTGGACTATAAAGAACGTTTCTACTGTCCACAGTTCAACAAAATGAGTATGGACGTAGCCTTCACTGTGAGGGTGGGGATGGTGGTGGGGGGGCGTAGTCGTCTCCCTAGGTACGTATTAAAAATACGGGAGGGGGTCGATGAACTGGAAGATGACATTAGGGAAGTAATAGTTTGGTGTTATCTAAATATAGACAGAGTTGGCGGTGCATGAAAAAAAGGTTAAAGGTCACCGATACATGATATTGATTTCCAGTTTCATACATCAAAAATAATAATGATGGTAATAATTCAATAATGTACATTGCTCGTCTTGCGCAAGGGTGGGGGGGGGGGCGAATTTTTTTATTTAAAAAAAAAATTCGGGCCAAAATGGGTTCATCAATCTCACATTACAGTCAGTGGAGTGACTGGAGTCTTATGTCAAGGGTCCATGAGAGCACCATTAAATATGACAACCACCCCCTCCCCCTCCCATCTAGAGTTCTTCCAGTGTACAGAGACATATATACATTGGCAGTCTATCACATATTGAAGTCTGGGTCAGTGGCCGATAGTTTACTATAATTTGATGTTTGGCCGATAGTTTACTGTAATTTGATGTTTGGCCGATAGTTTACTGTAATTTGATGTTTGGCCGATAGTTTACTGTAATTTGATGTTTGGCCGATAGTTTACTGTAATTTGATGTTTGGCCGATAGTTTACTGTAATTTGATGTTTGGCCGATAGTTTACTGTAATTTGATGTTTGGCCGATAGTTTACTGTAATTTGATGTTTGGCCGATAGTTTACTGTAATTTGATGTTTGGCCGATAGTTTACTGTAATTTGATGTTTGGCCGATAGTTTACTGTAATTTGATGTTTGGCCGATAGTTTACTGTAATTTGATGTTTGGCCGATAGTTTACTGTAATTTGATGTTTGGCCGATAGTTTACTGTAATTTGATGTTTGGCCGATAGTTTACTGTAATTTGATGTTTGGCCGATAGTTTACTGTAATTTGATGTTTGGCCGATAGTTTACTGTAATTTGATGTTTGCATTTCGCGGTGTGGTTTTTTTTAAGGGGAGGTAGGGGGTGGGGGGAGAGGCGCAACTTGATATTTTACAGAGACCTAGTCATGTAATTAAGTAACCTGTTCAGCCCCCGTCCCATCCCCATGTGCATGCTATTCCCCCCCAACCCACACACACACATCCATTCATTCATCAACCTGAGGTTAGAGTGACCGACTTTAGCTCCCCCCCCCCTGAACACGTTAATTGGTTTCAGTTATGGTCTGCTGCCGCCTACTCGAAGTGTCGCATGGATGGCTTTCAATGATTTTCTCTATTTCATCTGGATTTTTGTTTTTTTTAAATGTCCAGGGGGGGGGGGAAATCAATAACCACACGACAATTGAATCAGTGTAACAAAATGCCCCCCACACAAAGATAATAATACGTGTAGTGTAGTGTAATGCGAGATATGGTTGTTATAGGCTAATGTTAATATGTAATGTTGTGTACTGGACAAATGTGATCGGTGACTCATTTCAATGGTGGGGTGTGGAATACACAGATTTGTTAGGTGCAGTTAGTGACCTTGTGGCGTATTTCGGGGGGTAGCTCAGTTCAGAGACTTTCATAAATGTTTGGGGGCACTAGGAAGAGACGTTCAGAAATGTTTGGGGGCCCTAGGAAGAGACTTTCAGAAATGTTTGCGGTACTATGAAGAGACTTTCAGAAATTTTTGGAGGCCCTAGGAAGAGACTTTCAGGAATGTTTGGAGGCCCTAGGAAGAGACTTTCAGAAATGTTTGGAGGTCCTAGGAAGAGACTTTCAGAAATGTTCGGAGGCCCTAGGAAGAGACTTTCAGAAATGTTTGGAGGCCCTAGAAAGAGACTTTTAGAAATGTTTGGAGGCCCTAGGAAGAGACATTCAGAAATGCTTGGAGGCCCTAGGAAGAGACTTTCAGAAATGTTTGGGGGCCCTAGGAAGAGATTTTTAGAAATGTTTGGAGGCCCTAGGAAGAGACTTTCAGAAATGCTTGGAGGCCCTAGGAAGAGACTTTTAGAAATGTTTGGGGGCCCTAGGAAGAGACTTTCAGAAATGTTTGGAGGCCCTAGGAAGAGACTTTCAGAAATGCTTGGAGGCCTTAGGAAGAGACTTTTAGAAATGTTTGGAGGCCCTAGGAAGAGACTTTCAGAAATGTTTGGAGGCCCTAGGAAGAGACTTTCAGAAATGCTTGGAGGCCCTAGGAAGAGAATTTCAGAAATGTTTGGAGGCCCTAGGAAGAGACTTTCAGAAATGCTTGGAGGCCCTAGGAAGAGACTTTCAGAAATGTTTGGGGGCCCTAGGAAGAGACTTTCAGAAATGTTTGGAGGCCCTAGGAAGAGACTTTCAGAAATGTTTGGAGGCCCTAGGAAGAGACTTTCAGAAATGTTTGGAGGCCCTAGGAAGAGACTTTCAGAAATGTTTGGAGGACCTAGGAAGAGACTTTCAGAAATGTTTGGAATCCCTAGGAAGAGACTTTTAGAAATGTTTGGAGGCCCTAGGAAGAGACTTTCAGAAATGTTTGGAGGCCCTAGAAAGAGACATTTAGAAATGTTTGGAGGCCCTAGGAAGAGACTTTCAGAAATGTTTGGAAGCCCTAGGAAGAGACTTTCAGAAATGTTTGGAGGCCCTAGAAAGAGACTTTCAGAAATGCTTGGAGTCCCTAGGAAGAGACTTTCAGAAATGTTTGGCGGCCCTAGGAAGAGAATTTCAGAAATGTTTGGAGGCCCTAGGAAGAGACTTTCAGAAATGCTTGGAGGCCCTAGGAAGAGACTTTCAGAAATGTTTGGAGGCCCTAGAAAGAGACTTTTAGAAATGTTTGGAGGCCCTAGGAAGAGACTTTCAGAAATGCTTGGAGGCCCTAGGAAGAGACTTTCAGAAATGTTTGGGGGCCTAGGAAGAGACTTTTAGAAATGTTTGGAGGCCCTAGGAAGAGACTTTCAGAAATGTTTGGAGGCCCTAGGAAGAGACTTTCAGAAATGTTTGGAGGCCCTAGAAAAAAAACACAACGACTTTGAGCCCCAGAAGCAGAAATACTTTCACAGTTCACTTTTATACTACTGGTTAGATGATATGATGGTAGTTATCATGAGATTCACAAAATATTATATTGTCTACAAAAATTACGTCCTTCCCTAATGAAATTTTATGTTCGTCTGTCATTTCTACCTTCTACTAAAAATCTACTTCCTGTAGTGGCCAGTTAATTATATAAAAGATAAATCATGAAGCCAAATATATTTATTACAGTAACCGCGGCCATTGCTGTATTGTAGGGTGGGAAGGGGTATTATATATTATAAGAATGTGTGTTGTGTTTGAGGTGTTCATTAATTTATCGGGAGGAAACATTCATTAACATTCTATTCCTTTAGTGATCCAATGATTCGTTTGCGCACACGTCAGACTATGAGCCCAAGAATGTCGGCTTCCAGTCTGAATAGAAGTTAAAACCAATTCCAAACTTTCAAACGGTGTATAATGAATTGACCTTTAATTATGTTCCACATTTTACGACAGTTAATAACAGCGCGTTGTTCAAACAGTTTGCAAATATTTATATAGCCTTCGTTGTCTGTTAAATGTTATTTATTGATTTTATTGCTTAATTCTAAAATGACATTTTAGCCAGTTATATGTAACATGTTAAGTCATTTACGTGTCCGTTGGGAAGGAGGGGGTGATCACCCGCATGTTCCACGCCCCTGAGGGGGGTATGGGGTGGACAGGACATTCTTTTGTCACCTGGCAGAAACAAAACAAATCTCTGGTGCCCACAAATTATACTCACCCAAAACCCCTCCCAGAAAGACCGCTTGACCTACTGACCATAACATCCTGTTTATTTACATCTCAGGTGTTAACGAAAGCTTCAATCAACTTTAAAATCAAAAGAGCTAGACTAAATGTATTGTTTCTTTAATTAAAGTGATTGACTTCATTTATACATCTTATATATATAAGGATATATATATATATATATATATATATATATATATATATATATATATATATATCCTTAAATACATAATCGTCTAACCCGTGTGTCTCCATCGCAGGTAGTTTTTATATCGTGCGGTGTATGCGTTGTAACCGTGTGTCTCCCTCGCAGATAGTTTTCATATCGTATTGTGTTCATGGCAGTAAAAGCCAAATGTTATTTTCTATTACAGTATTTCATACATTTCTTTGTTATTTCTGTTCATATCGTATTCTGTTCATAGCAATAAAGGCCACATGTTCTTTTCTATTGCAGTATTTCGTATATTTCTTTATTATCCCTTCTGTCGGATTTCCTTCAGCCAGCTTCAGCAGGCTTTTCTACTAGTGATGTAAAGGGTTTACCTTGTCATGGTGATTGGGTAGGTGCTGTGTGTGATTGTGGACGAGAGTCTGAATTGACGCTTGTATGATTGTGTTTGTGGGTGGGCGCTTGTATAATTGTGTTAGTTAGTTGACGCTTGTATGATTGTGTTAGTTAGTTGACGCTTGTATGATTGTGTTTGTGGGTGGGCGCTTGTATTATTTTGTTAGTGAGCGGGCTACTGTGTGAATGTATGATTTTATGGGTGCGTTTGTAAGTGTGTATATATGTGTGTGTATGTGAGAGTATGTTTGCGTGTGAGTATTTATTTATCTTTTACCAGAGACGTTCTTTCGGATAAACAAAGTGTCAACATATAGTACCCCTCCCCCACCCCCCCCCCCCAAATCATGCTGCCAAACTAGCTCCTTTAGATATAAGACATACTTCATAATAAATCGTTCCTACTTCGGGCAAAATAAGCATTTTTCATTGTATCATGAATTATACAATAAATTAGATTATAAACTAATTGTCATGAAAGTCTTTGGTTCATTTATTACAACCTGGACCAGGGCTCGATTTACCGCCGGGGATACCGGGGATATCCCCGGCACTGAGACCTGTCACCCCCGGCTCTGCTTTAGCTAATATATCCCAGCCGGGGATGAAATCTTAGACATTTATCCCCAGCTCTGTCGAAATTTTTGTTCATCCCCGGCACTGGTTATTGCTTAAATCGAGCATTGACCTGGACCAGCCAAAGATAAATGTTTGATATATTAAAGTCGGTTGTAATCTAACAACATTATAATAAGTCTATAAACTAAAGCAAGTTAAAACAGGTTGCTGGATTTTGTTTTTAAATACAACATATTGACCAAAATACACACAGGGAAAAAACGAAGGCGAATAACTTTAAAATTACTTACCTAGACATTAATCCAGTTCGCATTTAGAAAAAAAAAAGGTTTTGTGTCCCTTGAATCAGCCTGTGTTGTGCACCGTGGCGGGTAGATTCCCGCACCGGAAAACAATAAATAACATTTGTCTTTGACAACGTAATAAATATTCCATTATAACTTTGAATTCTCCAGGCAGAGTTCTCGTGGTCTAGCACTGATTATGGCAGGATCTAATCCTCCCCTTCCACAAAGTCCCGTTAATTGATACTCTCAAAGAGTTTCAAAAGAAACGGGACTCCAATGTTGCCACGTCATGTTATTATATCATCTGAAACATACATCAAAAATTAAAACGTGAACTTATATGGCGATATTAGGTTTGACTTAGCACAGACGATATGTTAAAATGTAATAATTAAAACGTTTTCCCAGGGGTAGGGAGGGGTGTGGTTGGTGGGGGTTGGGGGTGGCTGATAGACAGTTTAGCTATAAAAATTGAAAGAATGCATCTCAAGTTATGATAGAGCTACCCCTTTATTAATCGTCTTTTATAAATCAATGTTTAATTAATCATACTTTGCTCGAGATCAAACACTCCAATAATTTCTTTTTAACTCTTTTTTTTTCTGAGTGAAAAATCTTTGTTTTTTGTTGTGACAGAGGATAATTAGAGAATATGAACATATCAGTTTTCTTCAGGAGGTTGGGGGCCGGCTTGTGTGGGGCGGCCTCACGGCGTGCCGAACTTATGGAGGGTCGCCGAAATAGATTCGTATGAGGTAGTTTGTTGTTTTTTTTCCAGTTTTTACAACTGGAGGAGGGCGCCAATAAATCACCCAGGGCGCTGTTATTTAAAGACACCTCATCTTGACTTAGAACTTCACGTGAAAGCCCCCCCCCCCTGGTCCCCCCCACCCCCCTAACCTCTATATCTCCATGCAATGGCGGAGAAATGGGGGAAAGGGATGTGGGGTGCATTTCTCTCGGGATTGTGCGACTTTCCATGGTCGAGAGGTCAACAGAGAGCCAAGCGGCAGTGGCATTGCAAATTAAAACAATATAAAATATTAATAATCAACATCCAACCCCTCCCCTCGGGCCGCGGTGAAATTATCAAACGTTGACCGGTCCGCGGCGAGAAAAAGGGGCTGGGGACCACTGATATAGACCCTCCATCCATCCATCTGCTCTTGGCCCGGTCCTCCCCCCCCTGACTCGGCGTTAAAGTTAATACCCCCTTGTCTTTAAGTAACGTAATCTGTTAGATCATAGCCAGACGTTGGAGGGGGGGGGTTAGGTATTCGATTTCACTTGTAGAGATTTGTTTCAACCCGAGTATCGTTTACATGACACGGTATCGTTTAAGCCAGCAAAGTACGTGTGGACGGGTATAATCTTCTATTGTTTGTGAAATCATTCCTCCCCAACAACATGCAAGTTGAATGTTTACTATCGATAGTTTTATCTGTCACGTGATCGAGTCTATTTCATATGTCATGGACGGTTTATGCTTTGATCTGCTGTACATAAAGTTCGATTACTAATATTAAACTAATCAGCTTCCTGCAGGTCTGGGGGGGGGGGTCATAGGATTTATTTGGTCTTTGGGCGGGGGGGGTCCCTAGACAGATACTTCCAGAAATATCTGGGGACCCTGGCTAAAAAAGTGCATGGGGGCCCCTTTACGAATCATATTAAATTATAAATTATTACTGGAAGAGACATAAAAAAATATATCAATGGCTACGCAAGATTATATTTGTGGGGTGAAAGGGGCACCAGATTAAAAAAAATTATGCTGAACTAGTGGGCCCTTTGTTAGGTGGATAGATTACCTTGTTATAAGGGCTTTGTACCGCCTTGGTATGTCGCCCTCGAGTGACGCCCATTATTGTTACGGAAGTGTTTGATTGTCTTGATTGCCTTGATTGTCTTGATAGTCTTGATTGTCTTGATAGTCTTGATTGTCTTGATTGTCTTGATTGTCTTGATAGTCTTGATTGTCTTGATAGTCTTGATTGTCTTGATAGTCTTGATTGTCTTGATAGTCGTGATAGTCTTGATCGTCTTGATAGTCTTGATAGCCTTGATTGTCTTGATTGTCTTGATTGTCTTGATTGTCTTGATTGTTGGATTGTCTTGATTGTCTTGATAATCTTCATAGTCTTCATTGCGTAATTGTCTTGAGAGTCTTGATTGTTTGATTGTCTTGATTGTTGGATTGTCTTGATTGTTGGATTGTCTTGATTGTTGATTGTTGGTTTGTCTTGATTGTTTGATTGTTTTGATTGTCTTGAAAGTCTTGATTGTTGGATTGTCTTGATTGTTGGCTTGTCTTGATTGTTTGATTGTCTTGATTGTCCTGATAGTCATGATTGTTTGATTGCTGGATTGTCTTGACTGTATTGATACTTTAAAGTGTGTATCAAATTTTATTTTCGCACATGCATGACGCCACACGTGACACTCGTATAAAATGCCAAGTCATCAATTCAAATATAATAAAAAATATATATATATATATCTTCTGGCATTTCATTTTCCTATTTTTTTTTTCTTATTTTCAATAAAAAAAAATGTGCTCGTGCTCGTTTTTTTTCTCTTTTTATTTAGCAACTTATGCACTTAGTCTGTCGTATATATATATCTCTATGGTCTATTTCTCTCTACATTAAAGTTAATCGTCTGCCCATAAATTCATGTCACAGAGTTACGCACCTTGATGTATTGGAGCGCAGTTTTTTTTTTTGCAATCCACCAAGCCGACATCATATAACGGAATGTTGTTGCTATAATCACATTCAGCTGTAGGCCGTTTGGTTACGGGTCTGCCGGGTGTATCTTTGATTGCACACAACAAATAAATCGATTTGTTATCCGTTACGTGAACTTCTCCCCCCCCCCCTTTTCACCCCTAAATTCAAAAAAAATCTAATTGTTTGTTTTTAAGTTTGACTCTAGCCTCGTTTTGAATCGGGCCATTAATCCTGGACAAAGCAGACTCGGTGAGTGTGCATAAGTCATGGCTCAGTGATCATTGGACAAAATGTATCGATCTAACTGAAAATAGGTAATAAATTTGTGAGTTTATATAAAAAAAAAATGTCAGCATTCGGCATTGATAAATGATCGCTGGCAGGTGAGGTATACACGGGACATGTTTGCACAATCTGTTTCAGTTGAATGTAACTCGATGGACAGAATGGGTTTACAGTAAAGTTTTGAATATAGATCCTTATTTCTGTGAAAAATTCAAATCGTAAGTATGCGCCTTTCCGAAACGTAGATGGTAGATAAACTATAAATAGAGTGTAGCATACTGAAAGAGGTATCGTAAACATTATTTTAAAATTTGAAATAGCCTATATTTGAAAATGTTTTTATTTTTGGCTTTCGAGCCCTTTGGGGGGGGGGACAAACGCCGCACGGCGGTCATACGCTCGGGGGGTGGGGGAAGGGCATAATGAATATAAGGCCTTTTCTAACTGACCAAAACGTTGTTTTGCTATAGTGCGGCACTGCAAAGAGGACTATTAATTATGTGTATGTAACTGTTACCGACACTGTTTTCTCTCTGCCCCCCCCCCACATATTTATTGTGGGCCACACCTTATCACGTGATAGCCAGGTACTCGAAACTTTTTCACAGGACGCTAAAAAACCCACTAGTTTACACACTCAGCTGTGTGAGGCTTCTTAACATGGTCAACATGAATGCTAGGCATGCAGTGTATTATGCCTGTGTGAGGCCCTGTTTGTGTGTGTTCAGGTTGGGCCCTCTTCCACCCCCTTTTCCGCAGCCCTGATTTCCTTCTAAGTTTTTATTCTGTGCATCTATGCATGTGTATCAGTGTTGTTTTCGTTGACGAAAACTAAAATTAAAACCTTCGTTGACGAAAATGTTGACTTTTCGTCAACGAGAACTAAAACTAAAACTAAAAATTAGCAGCAAGACTAAAACTAGACGAAAACTAAAATTATTACAGAAAAAAAACGAAATAAAAACTGAAACTAAAATATGACCTGGGACTAAAACAACACTACTGTGTATGTTTATTGATTTTTTAGCGTGCCAGTGTGTGTATGACTGAATGTATGAATCCGTTGTTATGGTTACGCGTACAAAGTGGCTGTCTGGAGCCCACCCCCCACACACACCTTTCCCCCCCACACACCTTTTCCCCCACCACCACCTACCCACGGCTAATGGGGCCTCCTATCGAGACTTTTATTTTTGAGCCCCCTCTAAGGGCCTCAGTGTTCAAACGACGTAATAGTTGTGGTGGGGAAAGGGGAGAAGGAGGGGCAATTTTTTTCATAGAATAAATAAGAGGGCCGAACAGTTTCAAGCACCCCTCCCCACGCCCTTTACCTCGTTTTAACAAACACACCTATGCCTAGCAAAACCCTTCCCCCCACGCCCCACCCCACCCCCAGTAACAGCGACTCTGTGTGTATGAGTTTATTAATACGTCAATACTGACTATGTTCCCCCCCCCCATCACTTTCATATACAGATGACGCACCACCATATACAGATGACGCACCACCATATACGGATGACGCACCACCATATACGGATGACGCACCACCATATACAGGTGACGCACCACCATATACAGATGACGCACCACCATATACGGATGACGCACCACCATATACAGATGACGCACCACCATATACAGGTGACACACCACCATATACGGATGACGCACCACCATATACAGACGACGCACCACCATATACAGGTGACGCACCACCATATACGGATGACGCACCACCATATACAGACGACGCACCACCATATACAGGTGACGCACCACCATATACGGATGACGCACCACCATATACAGATGACGCACCACCATATACAGATGACGCACCACCATATACGGATGACGCACCACCATATACAGATGACGCACCACCATATACAGGTGACACACCACCATATACGGATGACGCACCACCATATACAGACGACGCACCACCATATACAGGTGACGCACCACCATATACGGATGACGCACCACCATATACAGACGACGCACCACCATATACAGGTGACACACCACCATATACGGATGACGCACCACCATATACAGACGACGCACCACCATATACAGGTGACACACCACCATATACGGATGACGCACCACCATATACAGACGACGCACCACCATATACAGGTGACGCACCACCATATACGGATGACGCACCACCATATACAGACGACGCACCACCATATACAGGTGACGCACCTCCATATACGGATGACGCACCACCATATACAGATGACGCACCACCATATACAGGTGACATACCACCATATACAGGTGACGCACCACCATATACAGATGACGCACCATTTCTATTCTTGTTGAAATAATGAGAAAATATACGAGACCAGTAATCGAACCGCAAACACGTTTTCACACACACACACATACACACACACAAACAAGTCGCATTGCCAAACCGCAAATCACACAGTTATAGATATTGTTGTTATCAAATCTAAACGCCATTGTTTATCTATCTCTTCCCTAATTTCTTGTTGTTTATGTCATTATCTGTCTTACCTTTAATAATCAATAATTTCTACATACCTGCATCCATCAACCACCCCACATGAACCAACCGCTATATTCCTTCCATTATTGATACATTGAAAAGGAAAAAAAAATTTAAAGAGCTGTATGTGTGTGTGTGTGTGTGTGTAGTTTTTTTTTAATCTTAATGACTTGCATTAATGAGCTTAAGCTACCACGGCGACCCACAAACACACATACACAACCCCAACACAAACTCACACACACACACAAACTCACACACACACACAAACTCACACACACACGCTCATTGTGGTTTGCATACATAAAAAAAATCGTTATATGGATCAGCCGAGTTCAGCGGAATACTGCAGCACACCCGGTAACCTGTCGGGATACTGCAGCACACCCGGTAACCTGTCGGAATACTGCAGCACACCCGGTAACCTGTCGGAATACTGCAGCACACCCGGTAACCTGTCGGAATACTGCAGCACACCCGGTAACCTGTCGGAATACTGCAGCACACCCGGTAACCTGTCGGAATACTGCAGCACACCCGGAAACCTGTCGGAATACTGCAGCACACCCGGTAACCTGTCCGCACAATGGCAATACTTCAGTAAATGTTTTTTTTTTTTAAAATGTAAATTAACTAAGTGTAAAAGAGGGATGCTAGCGTGAGTCAGGTCATATCAGGGTCACAAGAACCTGTGTTCGACACGGACTTATTTACCTATCTTTTTAAAACTCTCGGCTGCATGACCTGAAGGTCTCACTGAATATTTTGTCTTAAAGCCGGATAAGCGAAAGTCTCATTAAAAAAATGTTTTGCCTCCCTTTTTACCAGGAAGTTACTTTTCTTTTAAAATTCCAAATAATGAAAACCACGTTATCAAATAGTCCGCAAGGTCATATCTTCTACCACCCTGCCATTAGTACGTCGATATTGTTTTTTTTTTTTACTGTACGCAGTACTTTTTTTGTGCCGGCACCTTTTTCAATGTAGGGAAAAAATTATTACTTTTCTTGTATTTGAAGAGGATTTAAGTTGGTTAATTATAAAATAAAATTGTTTTAGACATTTAGTATATTTGCAGTTGTGATTTATTTAGCTTGCATCGAGGTGCGAACTGGTAGTTAAAAGTTATGTAATCCATCACTGAGTACCGGCACCTATTTTTTTACAAAAAAAAAAACACTGACTGTAAGGTACTTTTTTTTTTAATGTTGCAGAAAAATGGAAGTGTAAAAAATAAACAAATATGCTGTAACGATTACATTTGTAACGCACAGGTATACGAAGGTAGTCACGTGGTGGAACAATTATTATTCTTCAGGAATGTTAAGATTATGTTCAATGATACACGATCACGACTATGGGGGAAAATGTATATCTTGGGGGGGGGGGGTCATTACCAGGGGGCCCAAATCTGTAAGGGGGCCCGGTCGCCCCGACCATGTCAATTTTTTTACGACTTATTGTTTATTAAGGGGCCCGAAATGTTATCCTGCCCTGGGGCCCGTGTTGGCTCTCGGCGCCACTGGAGACTTTATAAAGCGCGGGCCGCATTGGGTACTTAAATTCGACCCAAGGGCCAGGCCAAGAGCAGATGGATGGATGGAGGGTCTATATCAGTGGTCCCCAGCCCCTTTTTCTCGCCGCGGACCGGTCAACGTTTGATAATTTCACCGCGGCCCGAGGGGAGGGGTTGGATGTTGATTATTAATATTTTATATTGTTTTAATTTGCAATGCCACTGCCGCTTGGCTCTCTGTTGACCTCTCGACCATGGAAAGTTGCACAATCCCGAGAGAAATGCACCGCAGTAAAATAAAAGAGGAAATAATTTATTGTTTTGTGGGTGGCCCAGTACAATTTGATCCACGGACCGGCACCGGTCTGCGGCCCTAGGGATTGGGGGACCACTGGTGTATATGAGATGGAGTAAATTAATTTGAACTTAAAGTCAAATACTCGGGCCGAATAAAACAGCCTAACGGGCCGAACTTGGTCACATGTCTGGAGACATGTCTAGTCACATGTCTAGTCACATGTCTACTCACATGTCTAGTTACATGTCTAGTCTAAGCTAAAGGGATTAAAACTAATAGTTCAATTTTTGGGTCAAATCTGGTTCTTCGTTTGTTTTCCGTACTGCCAAAAGCCCCCATCTAAACAAAAGAGATCGCCCCGTACTGCCAAAGCCCCCATCTAAACAAAAGAGATCGCCCCGTACTGCCAAAGCCCCCATCTAAACAAAAGAGCCCCCCCCCCACTGTCAAAAGCCCCCATAAAATCAAACACTTTTGATAAACAAAACTCAATAATTTCCCAATTTATTAAGAGAAATAATTTTTCTACTAGTCCGGGTTATGCTAAGGCTAAATGATCGCAAGTTGATATTTTCGAAAGCCTAATCTGTGTGTAAATAATTCCAAGTACACTTAAATTTAATTCAGCGCTCAATGAATGCTAAACTATTCAGTGGTAGACATTCTTAACCATTTCAGCAAATGAAGTATCCAAAAAGAGACATCACATAACTATATATAGATGAGTGGGAAAATGCTGATTTATAGGCTTACATAATTTACATTTTGAAAAAAAAAAAGAGAAGATAAATTTGGCGATTAGGCCTATACATTATCATAATCATGAGTGACTGTCCTTGTGAGGCTATTTTTAGCAACAACTTGTCTCGTATTATGTTAATGTGTAGTCTAAATGTAGTTTTTTGTGTCGAACGATTATCTGTGTATTCGATTTTCTGTTATTATCACTTTTTTAATATATTATATATATATATATATATATATATATGTCACCATCAAAAGATTCCACAACAAAGAGTCAGTTGAATGTGCAATCAGAGACAATAAACCAATAGCACCATTCAATTGATCAGACGTATTATTTTTACAAACAGGTATCGGACCAACCTGTATTCGACTCCACAATTACAACTGTTCTGTACCTCCATTCACCCACTATTAAGCAGAGAACATCATAGTTCAAAGTAGGACTAAAAAAAAAAGTACTTCTTACCAAAGATGTTCGGTAGTGTAGTTTTAGTCCCAGGTCATATTTTAGTTTCAGTTTTTATTTCGTTTTTTCTGTAATAATTTTAGTTTTCGTCTAGTTTTAGTCTTGCTTCTAATTTTAGTTTTTAGTTTTAGTTCTCGTCGACGAAAAGTCAACATTTTCGTTAACGAAGGTTTTAGTTTTAGTTTTCGTGAACGAAAACAACACTATATTTTAGTTTCAGTTTTTATTTCGTTTTTTCTGTAATAATTTCAGTTTTCGTCTAGTTTTAGTCTTGCTCCTAATTTCAGTTTTAGTTTTAGTTCTCGTTGACAAAAAGTCAACATTTTCGTCAACGAAGGTTTTAGTTTTAGTTTTCGTCAACGAAAACAACACTAATGTTCGGTGGTTCGGCCCACGTAGGTCTGTACTGTTCAAGTTCAAATCTACGTTCACCCCGCTACATGGATGCCGCACAAATTTTATTGTATTTTAAAATTCAACACTAATAAATTACATTATTTAATATATATATATATATATATATATATATATATATATATATATATATATATATATATATATATATATTACTGCATATAAAAGCTTAAAGGTTATGACACAAACAAAATAAATAAATAAATACTGTTTAATTAGCTACAGATCTGGCTTAGGTACGTTTGTGGTCCCCTTTTATTGAGAGAGATATATTGGCCAGATACTTTGATCCTATACAAATTTGACAAATTAAAAAAATGTAAAAAATAAAATGGAGATTATTTATTATTAATATTATTAAACAAAACTGCTCATATGAGGCAGGGCCGAAGGAAAAGAATCTGGGGTCCTATCAGACAAACTCTAAAAACTTGCGACCCCCCCCCCCCTTTCTCCTCTTCACAGAAACAAAGAGCCCAACTACATTGCAAACCGAGTAAATGTATCAGAGGAGTAGCGAGGGGTGGGAAAAAGGGGCATCATGCTCGAAGGCGCTACTCACTAAGGGCCCCCAAATGGTATATTTTACCTATAATATTATATGTTTTTCGAATGGGGGGCGCTAAAAAGGTATTAAAAAGGTATTGTGCCCCCGGCGTGAGTTAAGCTCGCTACGGCACTGAAATATATTAAGCTAAATTTCAAAATCGACGGGGGTCCATTAGCTTCTGGGCCCCCTGACAAGTGTTCGGGTAGCCGCCCAACTACTCTCCCCCTTCATGAAGCCATTGAAAAGACTGTGACTATGCAGTATTATGCTTTACCCATTCATAAATCCGCCCCTGGCTCGCTACAGTCAGAATGGGCGCACACTCCGCAAAGTATATGTGAAAGAGAGGATGTAAGGATTCGCTTATAATTACTTGCTAGTTTTTGTTGTTTGTTTAATGGTTGGAATTTTATTTCTATTTCCTTCACATACTTTTTTTTAGTTTATGAGAATTCTTAAATACAAACATAATATTTTATGTATTAATTTCATAAATTATTATTAATTGCTTTGGTGTATTTAAAAAAAAGATCAAACATGAAGCAAGTTAAAAATAGTTTATTAAGATATGTTAATATGTCCGGACTACCTTTTAGCTGCTACCTTAATATTGAACGAACCGTGTTACACCTGTCTTCGTCCGTTATAAAAAAAAATGTGTCCCGTGTCTTGATTGGTTTCTATTTTTAAATCTCTCTATTTATAAACTTTATTAATGGGTCCTATTTTTATCGACGCCGGTGTAAAGCAGTGCGCAGCGCAATGTTTGATGAGAGGGAAAAAAAAAAGACTTGCGATGTCTTTACGCGCAATAACTTCAGTGCATTGAGTCAGGGGTTTTGTCTCCCGCCGGATGTGTGTGGCGACTACAACTAGATTTGGGCAGATTAGTATTAGCCCCTTAGCGTTTTGTCTGGCCCCCCTCTGCTTATTTGTTCTACTTAGTAAAATGTATTACCTGCCCCCCCCGTGCTATTGCCTGGCCCCTGCTGTAGAATTTTCATGCTACGGGCTGATTAGTATAAAGGTCAACTAAACGAGACGTGTTTGGTCTGCTGTAATGCGTATGGCGCGTAAACAGCTGGGCGAGCGCCCGCATATATTGGATGGAACAGTAGCGGAGTATTTTAATGGAGAAATACAGAAACGGATTGAAGGGTGGGCGAAGCGGCAGCGGGTCCGTGGCCCTTGAATATTCTGGGTAAGCCCTATGAAGTGTCTCTCTTTTTCTATAGGGCCCGAACTTTTTATTGTGGGGCCAAGGCCTCAACTGGCATGAGTCCACCCCTGAAGAAATACAAATTCAATGCACTTAAAAGTAAGGATCTGTCCAGATCAAACAGCCTTACGGGCCTTGTTTGTCCCTTTGGTAGTAGTTTGCCCAGCCCCGTAGCGTGAAAATTCTTCGGCGGGGGGGCCAGGCATTCTATAGCAGGGGCCAGGCCAATAGCGGGAGATGGGGGGGCAGGAACTAAATGTTATAAGTAGAGCAAACAAGCAGAGGGGGGACAGACAAAACGCAGGGGGGGGCGGCCCGCTGCCCCCCCCCCCCCCCGCACTAAGAAAAGAAAAAAGTCTTTTACTGATAATAAAAAAATAAAAAATGCTTAAAGTAATGAACTGCAAGTGAAAATCTGTGGCAACATACTCCCGGAAGACGACATTTCGACTGCATCAGACGTGATTTTTTCCTGCATAAGTTAAGATTATTAAATACGTGCAAAAGAGAAAAAAAGAATAAATAAATTCTACAAATACCAGATGATCAAAGCAAAACCCCAGGCACGGTTATATGATCACGTGATCTCGTCACAGCATTTAGAGGCAACACCTTCCCAACCTTATATACCCACACATTCACACACACACACACACTCACCGTGGTGTTAACTATAGGTTTAGGAGTTTATGTGAGATCGCTGCCAGTGTCAAGTTTTGTTTGGACAGACGGACGGAAGCTGTGGGAGTCCGGATACGTCACCTTTAATTATTATCAGAACAGATGGATTTGTTGGAAAGGCGCGTGTGTCTGTATTTACTGGGATGATCACTCGTTTCCTGTTTGAAGTGAGAGGGGCGGGGCGGAGGGGGGGGACAAATGTCCATGTCGTGATTTTGAATCAGCCAATCATGCATTTTGAAATGTATAGTCACGTGATAATGATAATTAATGTGCACAGAGTGGTGCACCGGGAGTAATGGGTGGGTGGTGGGTGGTGGGGGGGGGGGGTGCGGGGAGCGAAGGTGGGATCAGGCCGCCGATTGAACCAGTTTTTTTTTTCTAAAGAAAGCAGCCATTTTGACCGAACTATTTTTTTTTTTTTTCTTTTTCAAAAATGAACTTCACGTTAAATTACAGTCAAATATATTTTTTTTTAAAATTATGTTTAGTTTTATATGAAGGGGATCGAGAAGGTATAGGCCCTGCCCCTACCTCGCCCCCCCCCCTCCCCGAGGGAGGGGGGGAGGGAACGAAACAACAAATGTAACGCCACTGTGCACACACACAGATGATTCATGTTGATCATATGACATGATCCAGTAATTTTAACATTTAAAAAGAGGGGGAAAAAAACAGCAATTTGTTTTTTTTTATTCTAATTATAACTATGATTTTGTTTTTTTTTTTAAATCTAGCCCAAGATTCGAAACAATCTTAAATTGCCATTTTTTTTTTTTGTCAAACTAATAAAATGATAACTCAATTATTTTTTAAGTCTACATGTATTTTATTGTATTTTTTTTAATGCTTAATTTTTTTTAGAATGTTCGGTTTGAGCTGAGTGTGCCAGTCATGTATTGTTTTTATTTATTAGTGGTACATGTATTGTTTAAACTCGATGTGCGGAATTCAAAATGGCAGAATGTTTGAATTGGGCAATTTGCTCGTTAAAGTTTCGTCATCACTTTGAGTCTTAAAGTCATAATCTTACACAAATTGTATGGTTAGTTTGACGGATGGACAGACTTACAGACAGATAGGTGTGGACGGATGGTCGTGTGGTAAAGCGCTCGACTGTCGACCTAAGGATCCCCGGCTCGATCTGCGGTAAGGACCAATGGATATTTCAGGTCATGGCTTAAGTCCCCGATATGTCTCCCGTGGTGCCTCCATGGCCATTGCACTATCGTCTATGCTGGGGATGAAAGAAGGGCATCACAGAAAAACGTCCCGTTGGTGGTTTAAAAGATCTAAGAGATTTCATCTTATCCTTACAAGGACTTCACACACTGACAGAAAGGTGTATAAGTTTGTAGATTGTCTGAATTGCTATGAAAGAGGATATTTTGCACACGAAAATTACGTAGAAATTTGGTAGAAGTTTGATTTCATGCAAGAGTAAATCAAATTATAGCCGATTTCCTTTTTTCTCATCTAAAACAGAAACCATCATTTCCAGCTATTCTGCTAATACGCCATTGGCAGCAATTCAAGTAAATCCTTTATTATGTCACTCTCTTCGTTTTCATTCACCGATGAAACTCCAATACTTAGGCAGCTAGTAAAAGGTACAGCCAAATACCAATACTTAGGCAGATAGTAAAAGGTACAGCCAAATACCAATACTTAGGCAGATAGTAAAAAGTACAGCCAAATACCAATACTTAGGCAGATAGTAAAAGGTACAGCCAAATACCAATACTTAGGCAGATAGTAAAAGGTACAGCCAAATACCAATACTTAGGCAGATAGTAAAAGGTACAGCCAAATACCAATACTTAGGCAGATAGTAAAAGGTACAGCCAAATACCAATACTTAGGCAGATAGTAAAAGGTACACCCAAATACCAATACTTAGGCAGATAGTAAAAGGTACAGCCCAATACGTTTGCTGAATTGAGTAGATCAGCCAGGGTCTGTACATGTTACGTTTTTCATCTCACATTAAATGAATGAATAGTTTGTTTGTTTGTTTTTTCAACCCAATTCACGTTTAACTGTTAGCTGCAAAGAAAATAGGGCCAGTAATTCATTTGAGTAGAACAAAGCAATTATCAAAAGAAAATAAACTCGGTTGCTGACTAGCGTTTGATTTTCGAGCTCACTCGGAGACAAAGTTTCTTACCTGAGCGACATAATGTGTCCCCCCCCCCAGTTATCAATTATGTTATGTGCAAAATCGATGGATAGATTAAAAAGATGGATCAAAATACAGACGAACGAACGAAGGAACAAACATACTGATATAACGAAGGGAGATGGAAATTGGGTCGACACTGAGAGACAGGCATAAAGGTATTCAGTTATGTAGATGACAAAAGATTAAAAGACAGACATTAGCAACGAACGACTGACAGGCTAATAAGCCTAGATAGGAAAATAAGTAGACGACCAGACAGATAGGCAGATAGTAGATAGATAATAGGTATATAGGCAGATAGATAGAGAGATAAATAAATAGATAGACAGACAGACAGACAGACAGACAGATAGATAGATAGATAGATAGATAGATAGATAGATAGATAGATAGATAGATAGATAGATAGATAGATAGATAGATAGATAGATAGATAGATAGATAGATAGATAGATAGATAGATAGATAGATAGATAGATAGATAGATAGATAGTCGGACAGACGGTCTCACGGGCAAAACAACGGACAGACAGACAGACGGGTCTTTCTGCTAAATGGATGTTGTTCCACCAGCCAGCCACTAATTGGACTCAGCCGAGTCTTTGATACCTAGACGTCCGTCCTGACATTGAGTGTCCATGACACGAACTTTGAAGTAGAAATCATTAATTATGTCATCTCCTTCCTGCGTTTTATGTCATGTCAGACTTCTCAGAACGTCTTACTTTAACTTCTTTCTTACGCTCCGGTTGTCAATAGCCGTTGCTTAATCAACTCACACAATATCTAAAGTGCAGGCTATCTTGATGTCTTTCCACTGAGTATGTCGGTTGATTTCTTTTGAGCAGAGACTTGAATTTAATCATATTTACATGCATGGGGACTGTCATCTTTAGGGCCTTGATTTATATGAGCGGATTTATACCTTTAAAAAAAACAACCGAAATGCGATCTATAAAATACGAAAATATGGCCAAAAAAAATAGCCAATATAAGTCAAACTATCAAATCAAATGTTGATTGTATTTATGCATAATACATTCCATCCTTCATAAGACGATTCCTAACTGATTAATTGCGTTGAGATTAAAAAGCAAAATTTATAAAAAAAAAAACGAAAAAAAATGACAAAGAAAATGTTGGCTCTACGGATGGTCGTGTGGTAAAGCGCTCGACTGTCGACCTGAAGGTACCTGGTTCGATCTCCAAGGAAAATGTTCAGGTCTCGGCTTAAGTCCTCGCTGTATCTCCCGTGGTGCTTCCATGGACATTGCACTATCGGCTATGGTGGGGATGAAAGAAGGGCACCATAAAAACCGTCCCGTTAGTGGTTTATAGGATCTAAGAGATTTCATCTCCTACTTACAGGGGCTTCACACACCAAAGGCTGAATTGTGGAATGTTCCGGTTGGAGGGTTTTCATGAGCGTCCGTTGACAAACTCAGTGGACAAACTCCATGGTCAAACTCCGTTGAGAAACTCAGTAGACAAACTCTGTAGACAAACTCAGTAGACAAACTCCGTTGACAAACTCAGTAGACAAACTTTTAGGACGGTTTTTTTCATCCACAAAGAACAAAAAAAAAAGGGGTTTGTGGAAATGTTTCAGTTCAAAAATGTTCTGTTGATCTCTACCTTGTCATAAAACTGATTCGGTTTATCTGCAGATTAACGGAGACCCAACAAAAATCACGATTTCTTTATTTTTTAGTGCACAGCAATATCAAATTGTGTTGTTTCGCCGGAAAATATTTTAGCTCGAAAGTTGCAAGTTATCGAACATAACCTTGGACGGGGAATTAATGTGGATTAGTCAGTCACGTGGTAAAATGGTAAAAACAACAACAAACACCTGATTGGATTAGATGCACTCCCTCCTTTGTTTCACTTTCATTCAACGCCCAGTTTTGGGTTGTTTACGTGGCGTGACCAGTGCCGGTGCGGCTTGTTTGATAATATGTAGCAGTTGGAACTTCACATTAAATGGCATTTTTTCGTGGATGTTTACAAAACGCTTTCATCTGATGTACACCAGAGGTGTGCGGATCTTGAAATTTAGCGTCCGCGTCCGTCCGCGGATTTCTATCAATGATCCGCGTCCGCGTCCGCAGAATCTTACAACATTGGTCCACAGTCAGTCCGCGCGTCCGCATTGCTGAAATCTAGCTGTTTAAATGACTTGAAATTTTTTTATGGTAACGCTAAAGAAGATCCGCGTCAGTCCGCGAGTCCGCAACTTAACCATACGAAGCGTCCGCTGTCAGTCCGCGGATTCGGAAAAGTCTGCGGATCTGCGTCCGCAAGCGGACGCGTCCGCTGTCCGCTCATCTCTGATGTACACACTCCCTCCGCACTAAATGGCATTTTTTCGTGGATGTTTACAAAACGCTTTCATCTGATGTGCACACTCCCTGCGCACTAAATGGCATTGTTTCGTGGATGTTTACAAAACGCTTTCATCTGATGTACACACTCCCTCCGCACTTAATTCGGCAAAACGAACTCTGTCCGTTCCAGATGAGCCAGAGTGTGCTTGTTATTCTCAACGTGCAATGAAAACACTACCCACCAAACACACACAGAGAGAGAGAGACATCCTTAAAAAGCGTTTGATGCATAGTTGACAGGCACCCGGGAACGCCCCTCCACCCCAACTTCAGTACATGTTTTAATTTCTATTAAGTGTGGGGCTTGGTTGTTCCGACCATGTACCTTTACCCCCCCCCCCAAACCCCATATGTTTGCAGGTCTCTACCGTGAGTCCCCCCCCCCCTTAAAGACCCGTGGACGGCCATGACAGCCTATCATGCCTCGTAAATTCACTTTTTTTGGTAGAGCCCCTGCACCCCCCCCCCTCTTACCAATATTATTTCAACGACGGACTCGGCGAAATTAGAATCTGTGACAGTGATCGGCATTTTATGTTATGTAGGCCTACTTCTTGTCAGACGTTTCACTCCAGAAAAATGTTTCACTGCAGTTTTTTGAAGAAGGGGTTGGGGGGGGGCTTAGTTTTAGGGTTAAAGGTTGTCCTAGGGCTGCAGCAGCAGTATGCAGGGCCTAGAATTATAACTGCAAGGTACAACCGTTCACTGGCGGATGCCCTGCTAAACAGGGAACAATACTTTGCAAAGAAAAAAAACTTTCATAAAAATTGAAACAAGGGAGTGAATTTAGGTAAATTATTAACCGTTTACTTCACTATTTGTCTCCCTTTTTACTGTAAAAAGGTCGCACTGAGTAATTTTTTTTTTTCACTCTATATGTTTTTAATGGCTTGATTTCGTTTCTCTGTTCAATCTTTTAAATTAACTTATAAGAAGTAAAAAAAGGCGATTAACCCAATATTACTTCACAGCCTTTTATCCCAGCTTTTTTCGCTGTGTAAGCTTGGAAAATAAAAGTACATAGAACACAGTCACGTCACATTCTCACAAAGTGAACCACTTGCAAGTACTACAACATACACCAAATGAAGATGGTAACCCTTTTATTACAATATATTTTATATGCAGCATACAACATGTAAAATTTATACGCAGCATACAACATTTTAAATTTATACGCATCATACAAAGACTTTATTTTTTTTTTAATGTCAGGTAAAATAAAAAAAATTCTTCATTAAAATAATGTCAGGTAAAATAAAATTTCTTCATCTGAAGTCAAAATATCACATGTTTTTGTTTTTTTTTATACATAAAGAAAACATAAGTTCCTGTACAACAGACTAAGACTGGATAGGCATCACTTGCATGTCATTCAAAAAATGACCAGACACATGATGGGGACACATTAGACTCACATAAAATACTGATAACATGATGAACACATTTTACACTAAGTAATAACAAGAACAGTAAAATGTGGACAATAATAATAAATAATGTTCGGAGTGGAACAAAAACTGTAACAGATCGTAAACGCATATCCTATACAGGTGGAAAAACTGACATGAACTTCTTCGCAGAGAAAAACAAAAACAAAACAACCTGAACGGTGTCACATATTAAAGTTTGCATTATTCAGAATCAGGTAACAGATTTGAGACATGATATAACAGCAGCCATCTTACATAACGGAAATGTCACAAAAAATATTACCAAAAAAGTGAAGAAAAAAAAATATGACATCCAATGAAAATAACATGAAGCTGTCTTCTGACTGAGATCAGAATAACTCACTGGGTTTTACAACAACATTCTCCTTAACATTTGATCATGTGATCTTTTGAATGATTAACAGTGAGTAGGAACAACTGAAATTATATACAGGTCTGGCACAAAGGGGCAGGCGTTAGGACACGAAGGGCTGGCGTTAGGACACGAAGGACTGGTGTTAGGACACGAAGGGCTGGCGTTAGGACATGAAGGACTGGTGTTAGGACACGAAGGACTGGCGTTAGGACATGAAGGACTGGCGTTAGGACATGAAGGGCTGGCTTTAGGACATGTAGGGCTTGATAGGGATCAAACCAGGTTGAAAGTTTATATTGTGACAAGTTGTGAATAACTGACAGGTTGATCAGAAATAACACTAGCCTGGGGGGGGGGGGGCTGCTTTCGTGCAGGGCCAGATAGGAAACATTCTGTTTAATAGGGAACATTCTGTTTAATAGGGAACATTCTGTTTAATCGGGTCAAGTCCTGCCCCGATCATGTACAGCAAAACAATTACAACAAATAAAAATAATAATAAGCTTTCAAATTTCTTTCCGCTGCAGTGACGTATGGATTAAAAAGTCTGCACAAGATCCAGAAAAAAATTATTTATTGTTCATCATACACCAATATATACTTTCATCATCCTATGTTGGGGAAGAATGGATGGTCAAGTGGTGTCCATCCTCCGTGAGAACTTCTCCAGCTCCAGGTAAAAGTTGGCTGAATGTCCCACAAGTCAACCCGGCTTAAAATGGGTACCTGACCTTAGTTGGGGAAGTAAAGACAGCAAGACACATAATCACTTTAAAATCTGTGGT